>JAVKPL010007564.1:0-30558 GCA_032173675.1 Gastrolobium villosum
TCCAACATTTGGCTCACCAACTGATAGTTATAGAAAACCTTACTGGAGGTGTCAAGAATAACAAGTTGAATAGTGCTTTTTGAATTTCCCTTGTCATCTTCTGAATATTCTTCCTGAGTGACCCATTTGATAATCCTTGAAACAAAAAAAAATTGAAGATTTAGGTTATGCATGTTTCATACTTTTGACATTAAATATTTCCCATGTTATCCTTGCCACTATAGAAGTACTTATTGTATATATGTAGCAAATACCTTTCTCTAACGAAATTGGCATTTGCAAAGCAAAGCAATGCAGACTTGACACGTATTATCATAACCCCAGGAATCTTCACTGCCATTGGATATTGATAGACATCCGCAGAACAAATCAGTTCCTGGAAGTTTTCCTAGAGTTTCTGTGCCAGGTCGAATAGAGATGAGAATGATCTTTGAAAATGATATTATCACCTGCGAATTATGAGAATCCAAATTTTAATGGACACATCATTAATCATAAGTTTATGATTTGTCGAAAACTTTTGATATATTTAATATCTCATTCAAGTGATTGCAACCCTACGGAATATGATAATTCCAAATAGAGAATTTACTAGGTGGCTTAAAGACAAATGTGTCCCAAGCAGAACATTCATTTTGCATCACACTTAGTGCAAAATATGTTGGTACGGTGAAGTGGTGGGGTATGCTTCTTTATATAATGGAAAAGTCAGGCCCATATTGCCATTACCGGTCAATGTTATTCGAATTTCTTATTTTGGCTAAGAAAAAAAAACAAATACTCTTAAATAGTAGAACTTGGTTGCAAGCTAAAAGATATCCACTCGTAGTGTTGTTCATTACGTTGACAGATAGAACTATCGAAATAGTGTTGCGTTTCATGATTGTTCAACAGTACTAACTCTTGAGTTATTGGGTGCTTTGACAACTAGGAATTTAAAAGTCTCATTTTTCTATATATCTATATATTATTTCTGGTGGAACGAACATTTGAAATGCAAGTGAATGATGTGGCATAAAGATGCTAATGTTGTTGATGCTTCAAGTATATAGAAATTAATAATTGAGAGGCTTCCATACGTTGACTTTCTTAAAAACAGTGATAAGTATGAGCAGCATGTTCCAAATTGTTTCTCCTATGAGATAATAATTATTTTCTACATTCTCATGATGATATTTATTTTAGAGTTTGATGAAACAAAAATACAGAATATTTTGAGAAATTCTCTTGCAATATATTTTTTTATAAAATGTCATGCATTTTTTTTCCAAACATTTTAAAAAATGTCAGAATCATTTTAAGTTATACTCTCAATCTTGACCATTGATTCCACTTATATCTAAGGGCTCTAATTTTTTTAGTAATGTGAGTAATTGGATACAAATGGATCAATGATCTGTAAGATTTCTAACTCTTACATTGATGTAAGAATATCCAGCTCCTTCTAAAAAAATAATTTAAACTTTTTTGAAAATATTTCAATCGATTCATCATTTCACTACTGGTCTGATTATGCACATGTTGCGAGAGTGAAGTGAGAGAAGAGATGAAGAAGTGACAATGATTACCGCCACTAGAAGACCAATCTCGACAGATGCAAAGAGTACACCAAAGAAGGCTCCAGAGCAAGCAAGAAAGTCAAGCTTATCAACCTTCCAAATTTTGTAAGCTTCATTGATGCCAATGAGTCCTGGGAGAGCAGAGAGGATTACTGAAGCAAGAATAGCTGTTGGGGTATAATACAAGAGCTTTGTCAAAAACTGCAGTGATATTGAGACGGTGACAGCCATCACAATGTTTGACACTAAAGTTTCACATCCAGCTGCATAATTGACCGCAGTGCGCGAGAACGAACCTGCCACAATGCTTCAATTGTTATTACTTAAATCAAACAAAACCAACATCAAATTAGTTGTTCATTTTGTGTAAAGTAATCACCTTAACCAAAAAATTTAAGTTGTTAAGGAACACATTAATGATTTTCTATATTACTTCTCTGACATAAGGATATGTTTGATGCATAGTATAGGATAAGACATGATAGTATAAGACCTGATTATATAAGATCTGATTAAATCTTAATATTATCCACCGTTTGGTATGGTAACGTATAAGATAATATCCTCAATTATTTTAAAATTAAAATATTAAAAAAAATTATGTTAATATATCAATATTGAAATGGTATGTTAGTTCTTGAGAATTGTACTTGTAAGCAATACTAATACATCAATCCCTTATCAGGCCCAATCCTACCTCCTGTGGCTTGATTAAGTTATACATCATTTTGATGTATGAAGGGGTTCTGTTGTAGAAGCTTATACTATATGATGGTCGCACCAAACAACTGAAAATATCATAACGTATACTATAAGCTTATATTATCAAGCCTTATACATCTTACCAAAGAGGGCCATAAGGCAAGAGCCCACAAACCCTTAGCACACTTAATTTAATTAAAAAAGAAGAAGAAAAATGATAAGGATTGAACCCGTGATTCTACTATCACAAAAAAAAAATATATATTATATAAAATAATCAACTCAACCTAAAAGTTTAAGGGAAAAATTACTCTTATGCTATATGTGATAACTTTCTCTCCTACACACCCTTCGATAACTGCGTCACCTTTTTCGCATCACCTTTTTCTTTTCTTTTTATTTTTCAGGTGGTGGAGCCCATAAATTTATCTCTATGACATGAGATAACTTATCTCCTTTAAGATGAGATTAATAAAATCCAAAGTTTAAACTAAGCAAGACACGCCCGATAAAACCATCTGACGTGGCACTCAAAAAGTATTTTTAATTTTTTTTGGTATAATTTGGAGGTATCCCCTAACCCTAGCCTCCAAAGATTTTCCAAGAATTTGCTTGAGCCAGGATTTGAACCTCTGACTCAAGCAAACCCTTGGGAGCTCAGTTGCCAACTGAGCTACCCTCGGGGGTTATTTTTAAATTATTTTATCCAATAGGAAGAGGTGAAAAGAGGAGAATGTCCCGGATTTTATTCGATTCTTTAATGCTTTTGGATTTTATTTTATTTTTCCTTTTGGTATATTGCTCTTGTGCTTTCCAAAAGTGATTCTAAAACAGTGGTGATAAAAGACTTCAAAGATACGAAAACAAAGGTAAAATTTAATATATGTTAATGACATCTTATCATTAACATTTCAATTGATAAAATCATGAGAGATGTAGCAAAATCCGCGAGTTCAAATCCTGTAATACACTTTATTCTCTTGAATTTAAAAAAAAAAAAGTTTATATATATATTTGTGTTTGGATAAATTAAGAAAAGGCATAAGATAAAATATAGGGTTTAATGTGTTTTTTTAAATGGTATATAAGCTTATGTCCTTTTACCCCTTATAACTATGTACTCAGATAAGTACATAATTATAATATGAAAGTTTTTTTTTTCTCCACATTAATTGACAAGTTTGTGAAGAGGGAAAAAAATAATTTTAATATTATAACATGTATTCCGCAAAATAGATAGTTATAAGAGAGTGAAAGGACATACTCTTACATTTATCAAAATTTTTTGTTTACAAACTCTTAAAAATTATATTATGTCTGACCAATCATACTTCAATCAAGAGTGTATGACTGGTCATATTTAATGTAATTTGCGAAAAAAAGTCTGTAAACGGTGGAAAAAAAAGTTAAACATACATAATCTCACAACTCCTTCAATTTTGTTATTTTCAAATTATTAGTTGAGAACTAGAGGTATCCTTTGATAAAAGAATTTTATACCAGTGGCAACATAGCAGGAGGTTAAAGAGCCTATGATGTTTGTGAAGCCTATTGACACCATCTCCTTGTTTCCGTCAAGTTGGTACCCTTTGATGGATGCAAAAGACCGTCCAACAGCAACAGATTCCTACAATGGTTAAAGCACAAAGTTTTATTAATTAAAATGAAAGGGAGAATAAAAAAATAAAAAGAAATGAGAAGAGCGAGAATATGGTAACTAGAATTTCATTGTCAAAGACATTAATTAAGTGGAGGGTGACATATATAATTGGATATATACTCACAGTAAGGGCAACAACAGCAACGACTAGTCCAATTTTGGCGACTTCTCCAACATTGGGGTCATTGAAGTCTAACTGATGAATGGAGCTTGGATTCAGTCCCCCTTTAACGTATTTCACAATTTTAACTCCATTTTTATCTGCTCGTGTCAGAAAAACAACTAGAGTTGACAGTATAACAGATACAAGAGGAGAGATTGATGCCAACCAGAATAGTTTCTTCTTCTTTTTACCCTGTGAATAATTAGCCCATCAATTTCAGGGATTTCAATTCAAACCAGAAATTATCTTTTTTTCTTCGTTAAACCCGACTAGCGAAATGTAGGATATACGCATCCTTACCCTTACATAATTACAAAAAAGATTGTTTCCTGGATTCAACTATTCCTTCATGACTGAAAGGTCATCGGTTCGCATCCAGGAAATAGCCTCTTTGCAATTATATAAGAGTAAAGTTGCGTATAAGGATTTCCTCCATCCCACACTTACTAGTCGGGTTTAATGGGAGTGATTTTTGCTTTTATAATTTCTGATTTAATTCAAACGAGAAATTATAAAAGCAAAAAATTGAACGCTGGTAATTCAGTGGTATCACTCACCAGAAATCTAGTCGTTAAGATGAAGACCAAGAACGAGCATCCGAGGATAAAATTTCGAGGGTTCCACTGCAATTCAACATATGCTAGTATTAATAAGATGAAACTATAGTTTTTATTATCTTTTTTGTCATTATTTTAACTTTTTTAATAAATGGATGCATATGCCTATTTATAATTACTTATAAATTAGAAAGAGTATGATGAAAATTAACAGAAAATAATTTCATAATTTTTCACATATATCTGAGTCTTGTGCTCTTCTAAATAGAATAACTCATAAATTAACAATGTAAAAGGGTTATTTATACTTGTTATGTGCTGAGTTTTTGAATTATAAAACCATGCTTATGAATATTGAAAATTATATTTACTATGATAATAATATAATCCAAAACTATCACTATTCTTAGTTCCCCACCAGCTCCCAAATTGTAGGGAAAGGAAAAAAGTAAACGGTTATATAGGGAAAGTAGTATACGGGATTATGAACTGCTGCTTCCCAGACAGCTTTCATGACAGAGATTATGTCGGTTTTGGTGGTAAAATAAGTGATTCCTAAAAGTCCCTTCAACTGTTGAAGACCAATCACAACGGCTGCTCCTGCTACAAATCCAACAATTGCAGCATGGGATAAGAAATCCACAAGGAACCCCAACCTGTGTTAATTTTGGCAAAGTCAAAAGACTCATAAATGAATAAATAAGACCCTCTTGAAAATAACCATATTATGGGAAAAATTAAAAATAATGAAAGGAAAAAGTAGATGTTTTTGACCTGAAGAGTCCAAAAGCAGTCTGAAAGATGCCAGCAAAGAGAGTGGTAAGCAAAATCAGCTTTGTATAACCAACAGGATCAACAGCAGGGTCTATTAATTTCTGGATCATTGAGGATAAAAGCAACGAAACCACTGCCACAGGACCAATTGCTATCTCTCTCGAAGTTCCCATTACAGCATAGATAAGAGGTGGCACAACACTTGTATCTATTTTGTTTCATTACACAAATTCATTAACCAATTTCAAGTACTACTGAATTATATAACCCAAAAAAATAAAAAAAGAGAAGCATATAAAAATATAATATTAAATAGAAAAAATGACTTACAAAGGCCATATTGAGGATCAAGGTGTGCTAAGGTGGCATATCCAATACTCTGCATTGAAAGTTCAAACCAACACTCAAAGAGTTAGGATTACATATAATAGAAGACAACCCATTTTCTTATTATCTTATTCCAAGGTATCAATCTACGAAGCACCGACTGGGACACGGCGTTTTCGATACGACCATTAATTCGTCAATATGATACAATACGTTTCTGATACTCATATTTGATATTTTGAAGAAGAAAAATTCGAAATATCGGTGCTTCATAGGTATCAATCAATCATTTGTTGATTGTAAAGAATAATTACCTGGGGAATACAGAGACTTGCAATAGTGAGGCCAGCAAGAAAGTCTTTTCTGAATTTAGTAGCAGTATAGTTTCTGCCCCAGTTAAGAATAGGAAAAATCCCCTGCAAAACTGAAAGCACAAGTGTGGTGCATGGTTCATTTCTGAGAGGGGAAAACTTTTCTCGACAATTGGAGATGGTTTTCACCACAGAATCTGCAACCACACGCCATGGACTTGGGGGCTCAGGAGCGTTAAGCACCCACTGAGACCTTACATCATGATGTGTGTTCTTCTCATCAATGTCCACCTGCATATTGCAGGTTTCCACAGCTAAAGAAGCCATATATATTGAAGTGTTTGGGAGAACTACTTTGTCCCGTGAAATCTGACTACACTCTCATCAAACTTACCTATACGAAGAGCTCGGTTATGAGGCTGAAGGTGAAGGACTTGACATTACAAAAGGACCTTATATAGAGCATAAAGGCTTGCTTATTACATTCTCATCAAGCTTACCTACGAAGACAAAATATAATAAATTGACTTAATAAACACAAATCTCTGTTACTTTTGTTTTTCGGATAAATTTTTTGGGAAGGCTATATTTACAAAAAAAAATTATTTACAAATTATGTCTAACCATGAGTAGAGTATTAGTCGTCAGATATAATGTCATTTTTTGTAAAAAAAAAAAAAAATTGTAAACGGATCATTATGGCTTTAATATTTCTATAGTGAACGCAGATAAGTTATTTATATTTATTCTCAAAACAATATCGTTTTGGGTGAAAGATTAAAAATTTGTAATAAGAAAGACTATTATAACTCTGAAATAAATTATAATTACAAAAATACCTTAATTTAAGTTGCAAAACAATGTCATTTTGGGCTCAATGTAAATAACTTATCTACATTGACGGCAGAAAAAACGAACATATTTTTATATCGACTTTATTACTCTCCTTTCATATAATATAATTGCGAAAGAACTTCAAGAAACACCATCCCAAGAGCTAGCTCAAAGGGTGGGAATGCCCAAGGCCTTATAAATGCCACATTAGTGGTTCATCCAACCAATGTGGGACTATATATCTCAACACATCCCCTCACACAAGAGCTCATTAGGCTTGAAGAGTGGATAATGCAACAGGCCCAACCTACTTGTGCTAAGAAATTCCACAAAAGAAAGTGAGGGACGACGAGGCTCTGATACCATGTAAAGAACCTTAGGATATGGGCCCAATGATGTGGGACTATATATCTCAACAAAAATTAGTTGTTCATCCAACTAATGTGGGACTATATATCTCAACAAAAATTATCTTGTGTTATAGAGAGAAAATACGTAGGTCTCATCATTACAAGAGAAAAAAAGTGGGTGCGAAAATCGAAATGAAAAAACATGATAAAAGTTAGGGTTCATTTTTTATGCTGTCAATGTAGATAAGTTATCACATTGAACCCAAAACGACGTCGTTTTGAGACATAAATTAAGGTATTTTTGTAATTATAATTTATTTCAGGTTATAATAGTCTGTGTGATTATATATTTTTTTAATTTTTCAACCCAAAACGACATCATTTTGAGAGTAAATGTGGATAACTTATCTACATTCACTATAGAAACATTAAAGCCTAAAAGTTCTCTTAGGTATAGGAGAATAATATTTTCCTTTTTCTATTAACTCAGTATTAAAAGTGACGTCACTTTTTATTGAAGAATTCAATTGTTGTTATTTTTTTGGAAAAGTTTACCGATATCCTTGTGATTTGCTTCAAAATCATCTGTGTCCGTGTGGTTTTTTTCTATCACATATGTTCCTGTCCTTTATAATAAATAAGAAATCACAGGGATATATGCGATAAAAAATATATCCTTTTACAAATCACAGGAGTATATGTGATAAGAAAAAAATCGCAGGGTATAGATAATTCTGGAGTAAACCAAAGGACTTTGGTGAACTTTTCCCTATTTTTCTTTTAAAAAAAATTAAGTTAAAGATTAAGTGCATATTTTAGATTTAAGTTATTTTTGAAGTTAAAAAAATTAACAGTTTCTTGAAAGAATTTAAAAATTAATTATTTTCATAATTTAAGCAAGACCAAACATAGACTAATATGAGTACTTAATTTAAGAAACTGTTGTATATTCTAAAAACTAGTCTGGATTCCTATATTTTATGAATATTTTAAATTTAAACAAAATCTGAAACTATCTATTAAAAAATATTTTAAATGGTAAGAGATGCAAGTAAAGTAGTTGAAGTTTGAGGAGAAAGGAAATTTTATGGTAAATTTTTTGGACAATAATTAATTTAAAAGTATATAAGCAACTGATATTTGAAAAGAAAAAATATTGTAAAAAAATATATGAAAGTAATTATTTTAAAAATATAGACGGCGGAAATTTGAAAATAAAGAAGAAATTTTAACGTAAAAATAAGGGAGCAGAAATACTTACTATTAACAAGTTTTACAACTCTTAATACTAAAAAGTTTTAAAGATATTTAACTTCGGCACTATTTATACATTTTTTATTATTTTTTTAAAAAAACTAAATTAAATTATTAGTTACTTTTAAATATTATTTTTAGGATGGGGTTATATTTATCACCATAAAAATTTACTTCCCTTACCATTAATTTAATCGTCGTTTGATTCGAATTAAATCAAATGACTCATAATTAATTCTTATAATCCAAACTTTTAACCCTTGATTCTCTCTCACCTTCACTTTCTCTTTAACAACCTCTCTCTATTCCCCTTCTAGGTCTTCCAATTGCACATGACAGATCTCTCGCGCTCTGTCAAAATTGCAGCTTTATTCATATTTTCTATTTCCTTATTAGAAAAATTCATTTTCTCCATGCTTTTTACTTGTGAAACAATAGGATAAGCATCTCCTGCATCATTAGACCAACAAAATCAAGTCAGGCAATTTTCAAGGATCGATCATTATGCCTGTTACTTCACAAGTAACTCAAGACTTTCTACATTGATTATAATTTCTTTTCTTTAACAAACAATGTAGGTTTGTTTATGAAACTCAATAACCAATAGTTGTATTTAGTTTGTATTGTATTTAGTCCCTAAAGATAGAAGTTTAATTATGATAAACTCTATAACTCTTCCATTCCCTATTTTCCTCACGAAACGTTGATACATTGAAAGACCATGTTCAATGATAGTAGTACACAATCAAATTTTAATGAATAAACCAATCCAAATTCAAATTCAAATTCAAATTGGAAAATTTTGAGCTTGGTCAAAAAGTAGATTCAAGTAACCCTTTACATTGGAACCTTCTCTAAAATCTAGCATCACTTCAATCAAAGCCAGCAATAAAAGGCAGAAAAAAAAACCCAAATTTATTGAGGGGTTTGATTCAAAGGGGTATTTGGTAGATAAGAAAAAAAAAATTTATCAGAGAATTATAATTACAATGATTGTAGATAAGTTATGTATATTCATTCCCAAAATGATATCGTTTTAAGTTCCCAAAACGACGTCATTTTAAATTGAAAAATTAAAAAAGTATAACCAAAAAGATTATTATAACTCTGAAATAAACTATAATTACAAAAATACCTTGATTTCTGCCCAAAATGAAATCATTTTGTGCTTAATGTAAGATAATTTATCTACATTGATTGCAGAAAAAGTGAACCCAAAATCTTATATATATAATTTGGGGAAGGTTATATTTACAAACTACACTAAGTATGACCGGTCATACTTCAATCAAGAGTGTGTATGACCAGTCATATTTAATGTAATTTGTAAAAAAAATTATAAACGGAACCTTCGCATATAATTTGTGTAAAATTATTATGAAATGTCATTATATAATAATTCGATTTTAATTTAAAACACTAATCATTATGGCCTCTTGTAGGGGTGGCAATTTGGGTTGGCCCGCTCAACCCGCTAAAAACGGGCAGGGCGGGATGGCCCGCCATTAAATATGGGCTGAAAAAATGAACTCACCCTGTTTTATGGTGGGTTGACGGGTCAACCAACCAACCAGCCAATTAAAAAAATTAATTAAAATTTAAAAATAAATTATATTTTATGAATTTTTCAAATATTATTTTATTTCACACTTCTCTTAATTTTTTCCAGTCTCAATCTTAAATGTCTATTATTATTCAGTTAAACATTCTTTAAGAACTCATTTGTCTTCATATATAGATAACATTTGTCATAAATAAAATTGTTATTCTTTATTTTTTTCTAAGAAGTACTAAGATAAAAAAAAATTGGATATCACAAAAAGCTTAATAACAAATGAAATACTACTTAATTGTAATATATATATATATATATATATATATATATATATATATATGGAAAGATATTTCTCAAGCAGCTTGAGATAATGTTATCTTCAGCCACTTCAAAACTACGTCATTTTATTTATTTATTTCCTTATTTTAATTGATTCACCTTTGAATGATTATGATTCCTTTTTTCTCTCTCTTCCTTTATCACTATTGATCTATATTTTAGTAGCCGGAAACAAAATTATCTCAAACAACTTGAGAAATGGTAAGCCTAGTACTCATCTCATATTGGCACCTCTATTGTCTACCCTTCATCATCAGTTCATCACTTGTGCTTTCTCCTCAGGACAATATGGAAACAAATTAGACATGATGGATAGTTCAAATCATACAGAAAGAAACAATAGCTTAGATATCCCCCAAAAGACAGAGTAAATTCAAAACTTGTTCTCTTTTTAGACTAAATTAGACAAAGTTTGTGAAAACTGAATATGTGGAAACTATATGATGTCGATGTTGTATTTGGAATTAACAAATCAAAGCACCACGATAAAGGGCAAGCTGAACGAATTCATGAAAAGGTCATATGAAAAAACACATAATATAATAGAGTTTTGTTTACTCTGACGTCAAGTCCACTCACTTCCACTCACTTTAATCAACATCACCCTAGTAATTATCAATGAACTAACACAAGCACCTCGGCACCTTGTCTTTGGTCCACTAATTAAGTAGTAGCCACCAACACCATAGATTTCCGATACATTGAACCTAGACGAATTTTTCAAAAGCACTTCATTTTATTTTAGTTTGGTAGCAAAGAGCACTTTTTTTTTCCCTTTTTTTTTGGTTACAACAAAGAGCACATTTAATTAAGACCCTCTAGAAAGAAGAGTACGAGAAAAGTGAATGCCAGGGAAGCCAGTATGGTGTAAACGGGCAGGGTTGGTCTGTGTAAGAACCCGCACCGCTAATTAAGGTGATTAGTAAGTTAATTATGATAATTAGGAAATAATTCCATAATTGACCCTAATAGTTATTAATGGGCTTAGATAATTATATTGAGTAAGTAAAAATGCTGAAAGTCGCTTTTCGGAAGAAAAGCGCAGATACCGGTTCTGCTACTCGGTATAAATGCGTACCGGAAAAGTATCCCGGAAAATTATAATGAATGCATGATAATTACTAGAATATTATGTAGGACTTGTAAAACAAGTTTCAAGTCAAAATGACGTAATCTGATGCCAGAACTGATACTGGCTATGGAAAAGCGCGTACCGGAAAGGTGCTCCGAAAAATAAAATAAAAATATGACAAATCTTAGAAAAATGCGTAGGTCTAGAATCCGAAGTTTGGGATCAATATCTTTTACTTTGCGATTAAGGCTAATACTGCGCGTTATGACTCATGTGGCTATATAACCAACTTATGGCACATAACCCTAGGCATATGCAGCTTCTCTACGTGAGAATTTCTGCAGCCTTGGGTAGCCACCTTGCCTTCCTCTTCATCCCTTCACCTTTGGAGCCAAGAAACCTCATTTCTTCTTGGTTCCTTCACAAAAACACTTGGTAAGAGTGAGTGTGATCCTTGGGTTGGGTGTGGGTGGAGTCATTCTGAGTTGTGTCACTGTTTGAGGGAGAGTTTGGGGCTGAGTTCCTTCCTTGGCTTGGTTGGGAGTCTTGTTCTTGAGTGGTGAAGCCTCAAGAAGCCTTCTTTGTGAGGAAAGGTCCTTGCTTGGGTGACATTTTCGTGCACCTTGAGGTCTGTATATTGGAGCTGACTTGTGAGCTCCAAGAGCACCATTGTTGGCTGCTCAAAGCTTGGGGTAAGTTCCCTCACCTTTGATCTTAAGTTTCAATGCTTAAAGTTGATGTCTTGGCCATGTTTAATGAGTAAACAAGAGGGTATAAGGTATATGAATCTAAAATGAACTAAAGATGCATGCTTTAACGTGTACATGTGTTAAAAGTTGGACCTTTGGGATGGATATTCACGAAATGCAGAAACTGCATTCTGTCGTGAGATATCCGGATATTCATCGAACAGATATCCGGATATCAGTATCCGGATGTGGTATCCGGATATTGATATCCGGATATGGGATCTGGGTATCCGGATATGACATATCCGGATATGTCCAGTGTGATATCCGGATATGACATATCCGGATATGTTCTTCATGATATCCGGATATCCTGGGTTCTGCGCAGACAGTAGCTGTACTGTGTGAACAGTAAGCTATGGGGTGTGTGTGGACCCTAGTTTAAGGAAGTTGAACTTCTGTAATTAACGAACTAAGTCAGAATCACATGATTAAGGGCTTATGGCTTTGTTGGAAGCCTTAAGACGTAAAACGTAAAGGAAAAGCGTAGTCTTTAAGTTGTATGCTTGTTGTACATTAATATTGATGTATTATTGGTCCATATCAGATTGTAATACTGCTGTTTGTGGACTTGTGAGTGGTTGGACTCTTGGCTTGGATAGCTAGCTTGCAAGGTAAGCTTTCGTGTCCTCGGTTTAGCCATTTTGATGTTCCACCATGTCCCATGGGGATGGGTTTATGCATGTTGTGTTACATGCTTTATTATTTTGGAAATGCTGTTGAGCTGTTTATATGTAATGAGCTTTTAAGATATGCATGTGGTGTCCACCTAGACGGCAATCCTGAGTATGTAGTACATACAAGATGGAGAAGCATGTGGGTGAGGTGCAGGTAGTATCCATGTACTCATGTAGGCATAGACGTATTCCTACATTTCTCTGGCCAGTAGATTTGAAAGCACACATGACATGATTAATTGCTGCATCGCATGATTTTAGAACTTATACTGTAATACTGTTTTAGAACTCATATTACACATGTAAGTGAGCTTGGGGTGGAGACTCCTTGAGGACCCCTTGTCTTACTGAGATTTCTTGTTAGAGATCTCACCCCACGTTTGGGGACGCTTATTTCAGGATCAGGTAATGTTGAGGGCTCAGGTGGCAGGAGGCCAGAGTTGAGCTGATTGATGATATGCTGACTGCTGTTATGCTATTTCTACTGTTGTTTATGTTTTCTGCTTTTATTATGTTGTTTATGTTGAGACTATTTGTGGGCATTGTTGCCTTATTTGGTGAGCATGGGGTTTGTCCATGCCACATGATTGTTATCGTCTTGTTATGCTAATGTTGTAATTAAAGTATCAGGATTTTGACCCAGGCTACTTGTGTAGACCTGTGGCTTTAGATACTCACCTATATTTATATATGAGGTATTCCAGTTAGATGTCTTGCAATTTACATACAGGCAGTATTTTTATGAAAATGATTAAGTAATCAAGTTGGTTAAGTTAATGACGTCATAATTGAATTAAAGAAAAAGTTATTCCGCATTTTAATTAAGCGTGGCTTAATACGATATGGTGTTAACAAACCGGGTTAACACGGGCTGTTACATTTTATGGTATCAGAGCACTTTCTAGGGAAAAGCCTGTATGTATTGCAATAACTTAGGATGTGTCGTTGCGTGTCTACTTTGTGTTCTCTCTGACTGGTGTGTGTTATGATAATGCATGTGTGACCACATGGCGTGGGCCTGATCAACTCATTCTTTGTGTAACTTGTGCAGAGTCATGGTACCACCGAGGAGGAACACGAGTACAAGCGAGGATCAATCGGATCCTGTCCTGGCTGCATTAGCTGAGATGCAGGCGGCCCGACTAGCCGACCAGGAAGCCACGAGGCTGGCAAACCGGGCAATGCTGGACGCAATTAGAGATGCGAACCGGCAAACCACGGCAGAGGTTCTGGAGGAGAACCGGATGGCCAACATGACGATGATGAGGGTCATGTTGGAGGAGTTGAGGGCTGGTCCTGCTGCGGGCCAGGGTCCTCCACCACCTCCACCGCCGCCACCGCCTCCACCTCCGCCTAGTCAACAGGAGGACACCCAGAGCCAGATGGGCGAGGGTAGTCATTTGACGGGGGCTATGCAGACTATCCCCGTTCTTGCTGAGGATCGTGACGAGATCGATCGCCGGCTGAATGCTTTCCGCAAGCATAAGCCACCTACCTTCGACGGATCGTATGATCCCATTGCTGCTGCCAGATGGTTACAGGCGCTGGACAAGATTTTCCGGATCATGCAGTGCACCCATCCGCAGAAGCTGCTGTTCGCCACATACATGCTGGAGGGCGAGGCCCATGAGTGGTGGACCAACCTGTCTCAGGTCTATGAGATGCAAGGTCATGTGATGACATGGCCATTCTTCGAGGAGAGCTTCCTGGGTCAGTACTTCCCTTATGACTCACAGGAGAGGAAGCAGGGGGAGTTTGACCGGTTGGTGCAGGGCTCGTTGTCTGTCGACGAGTACCTGGCCAAGTTTAAAGAACTGGTCAAGTTCTCTCATTTTCGCATGGCGAGGCCTACTCCTACATTCTTGGCGGCCAAGTTCCGGAGGGGACTTAATGAGGATATTGCTGGACATCTCGCTGGTTCTGCTTCGAGAGACTTCGGAGCGTTGGTGCAGCAGTGCCGCGACATCGAGGACTACTGCCGGGCGAGTCAGGCCAAGAGGGCCAAGGTTGAGGTGCCACAGAGCGCTGGTGGTTCTACTCCCTGGAAGAACAAGAAATTTGCCAACAAGGGCAAGGGTAAACCACCGTTGGCGGCTAAGCAAGCGCCAAATCAGTTCAGGAAGACTGCTGCTTCGGGGAACGCCGCTAGACCTCCTGCTCCCAGATGTTCTGGATGCGGGAAGTCACATTTTGGGCCGTGCTCTACCGGTCAGCTGATATGCTTCCAGTGTGGCAAGGAGGGCCACTACTCTAGAGATTGCCCGACGGCGAGAGTTGCTGCAGTACAGGCTGTGCCGTTGCAGATGGTTCCTACTGGGGCACCAGCCGTGCCACCTACTACCGGACGAGTCTACACGCTTGATCGTCAGCAGTCGGACAGAGCTCCGAACCTGGTCAGAGGTACTGTTACCATTGGTGGATCAACTATTGATGTTTTGTTTGATTCCGGGGCAACGCACTCTTTTGTTGCTACCCCTATTGCTGTGGGGCTTGAGTTGCCCAGTGATGTGTTTTCTCCACCGATGCGGGTGACCACCGCCACCGGAGAAAAATGTTTGACCTCCACTGTTCATCGCGATGTAGCGTTTCAGTGGGATGGCCGTGACTTCTCGGTAGATCTGATAGGATTACCGATGGTCAACCTTCAAATTATTTTGGGCATGGATTGGTTGTCCAGAAACTGTGCAATGATTGACTGTTGTGCCAAGAAAGTGGTGATGTCTCCGGGTGGGTCCACAGCCAGTTCCTCACCGTTCATTTCAGTCCTGCAGGCGAGGAGAGCCTTGAGAGCAGGGGCATTTGGCTATGTCATGTTGGGAGGTTTGGTGAGTGGGACACAGGAGGATCTCACTGGCATTCCTGTGGTGAAGGAGTTCCTCGAGGTGTTTCCTGAAGAGATTCCTGAGTTTCCTCCGCAGAGGGAGATAGAGTTCTCCATAGATTTATTGCCTGGTGTGGGGCCTATCTCGTTGGCTCCATACCGGATGTCGCCACCAGAGTTGGCGGAGCTGAAGAAGCATATCGAGGAGCTTTCAGCGAAAGACTTTATTCGGCCGAGTGTGTCTCCCTGGGGAGCACCGGTCATTTTTGTTAAAAAGAAAGATGGGACCATGCGGTTGTGCACCGACTACAGACAGTTGAACAAGGTGACAATCAAGAACAAGTACCCTCTTCCACGCATTGATGATTTGCTAGATCAGCTCAGGGGTGCTTGTGTGTATTCCAAGATTGATCTCCGGTCCGGTTATCATCAGATACGGGTAAAGCCGGAGGATGTCCCAAAGACAGCGTTTCGCTCGAGGTACGGGCACTACGAGTACTTGGTGATCCCGTTTGGACTCACCAATGCACCCGCAGTGTTCATGGACTACATGAACAGGATCTTCCAGCCGTACCTAGATCAGTTTGTGATCGTCTTCATTGACGACATTTTGATCTACTCCAAGACGGAGGAGGAGCATACCGAGCACTTGAAGATTGTGTTGCAAGTGCTAAAAGAGAAAAAGCTTTATGCTAAGCCGTCGAAATGTGAGTTTTGGCTCAAGGCGGTTAAATTTCTGGGTCATGTGATTTCTGCTAATGGAGTTGCGGTTGATCCTAACAAGATTGAGGCCGTGATGGATTGGGAGAGGCCCAAGACGGTTACAGAAGTGAGAAGCTTCTTGGGTTTGGCAGGTTACTATCGGAGGTTCATAGAAGGATTCTCCAAGATGGTGCTACCGATGACTCGCCTTACCCGAAAGGAGACTCCATTCGTGTGGACACATGAGTGTGAGGAGTGTTTCCAGGAGTTGAAGGAGAGACTGACTACTGCTCCTGTGTTAGTCCTTCCTGATCCTGCGGAGCAATTCGAATTATACTGCGATGCCTCTGGTAAAGGACTTGGCTGTGTGCTGATGCAGAAAGGGAAAGCGGTTGCTTACGCTTCAAGACAGTTGAAACCTCATGAGGAGAACTACC
Organism: Gastrolobium villosum; assembly: GCA_032173675.1. NCBI lineage: Eukaryota > Viridiplantae > Streptophyta > Magnoliopsida > Fabales > Fabaceae > Gastrolobium > Gastrolobium villosum. The sequence goes on from JAVKPL010007564.1 coordinate 16,844, forward strand.
CGACTCACGACTTAGAGTTGGCAGCCATCGTTTTTGCTTTCAAGATTTGGAGGCATTACCTGTTTGGCATGAAGTTTGCTGTATTCAGCGATCACAAGAGCTTGAAGTATCTGTTCGACCAGAAGGAGCTGAACATGAGACAGCGAAGATGGATGGAGTTCTTGAAGGACTACGACTTTGAGTTGAGGTACCATCCTGGCAAGGCCAATGTGGTAGCCGATGCCTTGAGTCGGAAATCCGTGAGCTTATCCAGCTTAATGATGAACGATTACGAGATGATCGAGAAGTTCAGAGACTTGAGAGTGAACTCCTTGTTTGGGGGTGCACTGTTTGAGATGGAAATAGCATAAGTGATTAATGAACTGATGGAAAAGATCAAAGAGGCGCAAGTACAAAGAGAGTGCCTTGTCTATGTGAAGAACCAGGACGGTGTGTCTTGGAACGAGGATGGTTTGCTGCTGTTCCAAAAGAGGATTGTTATTCCTCGAGGGCCATTGACTGAGGAGGTTATGGCAGAGGCTCATAAGGGCCGGTTCACTATCCACCCTGGTGCTACAAAAATGTATCAGGACTTAAAAAGGAATTTTTGGTGGCCGGGCATGAAGAAGGACATAGCGGTCTACGTGTCCAAGTGTCTAATCTGTCAGAAAGTGAAGATCGAGCACCAGAAACCGTCTGGTAAACTTCAACCTCTGGAGATTCCACAGTGGAAATGGGAAAGTATTTCCATGGACTTCGTGGTGGGATTGCCTAAAACTCAGGCTGGTTGTGACTCTATTTGGGTCATAGTGGACAGATTGACCAAGTCTGCCCATTTTCTTCCAGTGAAGGTGAGCTTCACTACAGAGCAGTTGGCCAAACTATATGTCCGCGAGATCGTGAGGCTTCACGGGGTGCCCGAGAGTATCATCAGTGATAGGGACCCGAAGTTCACATCTCGGTTCTGGGAGGCGCTGCAGGAGGCTTTTGGTACGCAGTTGAGATTGAGTACCGCCTATCACCCTCAGACTGACGGACAGACTGAGCGGACCATCCAGACATTGGAGGACATGTTGAGAGCTTGCACGTTGGAGCAGGGATCAGCATGGGATAGGTACCTTCCGTTGGTTGAATTCTCATACAACAACAGTTTTCATGCTAGTCTGGGCATGGCACCCTACGAGGCGCTGTATGGTAGGAGGTGTCGGACTCCTACCTGCTGGTCTGAGGTTGGAGATAAAGAGTTATTTGGATTGGACTTTGTCCAAGATACTACCCTACAGATCCAGATGATCAGGGAAAAGTTGAAGCAGGCGCAGAATCGTCAGAAAAGCTACTATGATGTCAAGCATCGACCACTGGAGTTCAGTGAGGATGAGCACGTGTTTGTGAAACTTTCACCTGTCACCGGTGTTGGACGGGCACTCGGCGTGAGGAAGTTGAGCCCGCGATTTATAGGGCCCTACCAGATCCTTGGTAGAGTAGGACCAGTTGCCTATCGACTCGCCTTACCTCCGAACCTCGCCAACATCCACGACGTGTTTCACGTGTCTCAGCTTCGAAAATACATAGCAGACCCTTCGCACGTGGTGCAGCCGGATGATGTGGAGGTTCGGGAGAACCTAAAGACTCCCGTCGGACCACTCAAGATTCTCGATCGTGGCGAGAAGCAGTTGAGGAGCAAGATCATTCCGATGGTCAAAGTACAATGGTCAGGAAGAACTCCTGAGGAGTGCACCTGGGAGCGAGAGGACGAGCTTCTCCGACAGTATCCCGACTTTCGAGACAGGTATGTTTCTGATTTTGAGGACAAAATCCTTAAAAAGGTGGGGTGAATGTAAGAACCCGCACCGCTAATTAAGGTGATTAGTAAGTTAATTATGATAATTAGGAAATAATTCCATAATTGACCCTAATAGTTATTAATGGGCTTAGATAATTATATTGAGTAAGTAAAAATGCTGAAAGTCGCTTTTCGGAAGAAAAGCGCAGATACCGGTTCTGCTACTCGGTATAAATGCGTACCGGAAAAGTATCCCGGAAAATTATAATGAATGCATGATAATTACTAGAATATTATGTAGGACTTGTAAAACAAGTTTCAAGTCAAAATGACGTAATCTGATGCCAGAACTGATACTGGCTATGGAAAAGCGCGTACCGGAAAGGTGCTCCGAAAAATAAAATAAAAATATGACAAATCTTAGAAAAAAGCGTAGGTCTAGAATCCGAAGTTTGGGATCAATATCTTTTACTTTGCGATTAAGGCTAATACTGCGCGTTATGACTCATGTGGCTATATAACCAACTTATGGCACATAACCCTAGGCATATGCAGCTTCTCTACGTGAGAATTTCTGCAGCCTTGGGTAGCCACCTTGCCTTCCTCTTCATCCCTTCACCTTTGGAGCCAAGAAACCTCATTTCTTCTTGGTTCCTTCACAAAAACACTTGGTAAGAGTGAGTGTGATCCTTGGGTTGGGTGTGGGTGGAGTCATTCTGAGTTGTGTCACTGTTTGAGGGAGAGTTTGGGGCTGAGTTCCTTCCTTGGCTTGGTTGGGAGTCTTGTTCTTGAGTGGTGAAGCCTCAAGAAGCCTTCTTTGTGAGGAAAGGTCCTTGCTTGGGTGACATTTTCGTGCACCTTGAGGTCTGTATATTGGAGCTGACTTGTGAGCTCCAAGAGCACCATTGTTGGCTGCTCAAAGCTTGGGGTAAGTTCCCTCACCTTTGATCTTAAGTTTCAATGCTTAAAGTTGATGTCTTGGCCATGTTTAATGAGTAAACAAGAGGGTATAAGGTATATGAACCTAAAATGAACTAAAGATGCATGCTTTAACGTGTACATGTGTTAAAAGTTGGACCTTTGGGATGGATATTCACGAAATGCAGAAACTGCATTCTGTCGTGAGATATCCGGATATTCATCGAACAGATATCCGGATATCAGTATCCGGATGTGGTATCCGGATATTGATATCCGGATATGGGATCTGGGTATTCGGATATGACATATCCGGATATGTCCAGTGTGATATCCGGATATGACATATCCGGATATGTTCTTCATGATATCCGGATATCCTGGGTTCTGCGCAGACAGTAGCTGTACTGTGTGAACAGTAAGCTATGGGGTGTGTGTGGACCCTAGTTTAAGGAAGTTGAACTTCTGTAATTAACGAACTAAGTCAGAATCACATGATTAAGGGCTTATGGCTTTGTTGGAAGCCTTAAGACGTAAAACGTAAAGGAAAAGCGTAGTCTTTAAGTTGTATGCTTGTTGTACATTAATATTGATGTATTATTGGTCCATATCAGATTGTAATACTGCTGTTTGTGGACTTGTGAGTGGTTGGACTCTTGGCTTGGATAGCTAGCTTGCAAGGTAAGCTTTCGTGTCCTCGGTTTAGCCATTTTGATGTTCCACCATGTCCCATGGGGATGGGTTTATGCATGTTGTGTTACATGCTTTATTATTTTGGAAATGCTGTTGAGCTGTTTATATGTAATGAGCTTTTAAGATATGCATGTGGTGTCCACCTAGACGGCAATCCTGAGTATGTAGTACATACAAGATGGAGAAGCATGTGGGTGAGGTGCAGGTAGTATCCATGTACTCATGTAGGCATAGACGTATTCCTACATTTCTCTGGCCAGTAGATTTGAAAGCACACATGACATGATTAATTGCTGCATCGCATGATTTTAGAACTTATACTGTAATACTGTTTTAGAACTCATATTACACATGTAAGTGAGTTTGGGGTGGAGACTCCTTGAGGACCCCTTGTCTTACTGAGATTTCTTGTTAGAGATCTCACCCCACGTTTGGGGACGCTTATTTCAGGATCAGGTAATGTTGAGGGCTCAGGTGGCAGGAGGCCAGAGTTGAGCTGATTGATGATATGCTGACTGCTGTTATGCTATTTCTACTGTTGTTTATGTTTTCTGCTTTTATTATGTTGTTTATGTTGAGACTATTTGTGGGCATTGTTGCCTTATTTGGTGAGCATGGGGTTTGTCCATGCCACATGATTGTTATCGTCTTGTTATGCTAATGTTGTAATTAAAGTATCAGGATTTTGACCCAGGCTACTTGTGTAGACCTGTGGCTTTAGATACTCACCTATATTTATATATGAGGTATTCCAGTTAGATGTCTTGCAATTTACATACAGGCAGTATTTTTATGAAAATGATTAAGTAATCAAGTTGGTTAAGTTAATGACGTCATAATTGAATTAAAGAAAAAGTTATTCCGCATTTTAATTAAGCGTGGCTTAATACGATATGGTGTTAACAAACCGGGTTAACACGGGCTGTTACAGTCTGACCCGGCCTACAGTCCGACCTACATTAAGTTTGACTTAGTTCAGGCAACGTTGAAAAGTAGAGTATGCTTGAGTTTATAAGAAAGCCTGTTTAATAAATAGTGGTTTAACAGGCAACGTTGAAAAGTAGGCTTGGGCTCAGGCTTATTTTAGGTGGTAATTAGTATCGACCTTTGTCTTGATGGTAGTTTAAAGATATTTCAATGGGGGAAGGTTATATTTACAACCTATTTTGGTTTACAACTTCTTACAACCATATCTTAACCGTTGATTTCCGTCAATCAACGGTTAAGATTTTCGCAAATCAAATTTATTAATTAATTATTAATTCACAATAAATGACAACCATTGATTGGCAGAAATCAACGGTTAAGATATGGTTGTAAGAGTTTGTAAACTATTTGGGTTGTAAATATAACCCCTCCCATTTCAATGAATGATATTCTCTTGTATACTTTATTTCAGTTTTGGATGACTTAATAATTGTATTCTTTTATTTTCCTCATTTCTTTGACTTTATTCCTCTCTGATATACATCATATAGCTGGGATATTATGTTGACTCTTTCTTGTTTGTCATTTTTTATTTCTTATGAGAAGTACTAATGCAACCATGAATGGAACTTTGCTCAGTATATTTTTTTAGTTATTTTTTTACTATTGTAAAATTTTTAATGCTGACTAGTGAAATTTGTATCTCGTGTAAAAAAATGCAACAATTTATGAATACGTTAGTTACTTGTAATATCAAGCGAATATTTTAAAAATTATTAACAATATTTTTAAAAATATATCACGAGAGAGGCCTACTAGGCTTGTAGGCCATGTCAGGCTCTCTAATTTTTAAACATAGGCCAGGCTTGGCCGATAAATAAAGCATTTCGTAGGCCAGTAGGCCAGATAGGCTGAATATTTTTTTTACGTAGGCTTAGGCCAAGAAGGCCAAAACCCAGCCCAGCCCATTTACACCCCTATGCCCAGCCACAGATCCAATGGCATGTTAGTAAATCTGAATTTGTAACTCATTTTGTAAATGGGAAAAGTGTTTATCCTTTTAAATGACACAACTTATATCCTTTCACTCTCACAAAGAAATGAGACTCACATCTTTATTTTTTTTTGTCAACTCTCTCCTCCTTTATCTATCTTAAAATGACACATCTTACTTCCTTTAAAGTGAGAGAAAGAGATAGATAAAAGGATGTAAAGTTGTGTCTTTTCAAGTGAGAGAAAGAGATAGATAAATGAGGATAGAGTAGAAAAAAAGTATAAAAATATGTGTCTCACCTCTTTGTGAGAGTGAAATGACATAAATTATGTCATTTAAGAGATGTCAAACTCGTCGAATAAGTTGGAACATGTAGCGGGCTGGATTAATCTATCGGTTATATTATTATTATTTAAAAAAAATTCCTAAGGTGAGTTGTGTAACATTTTTTTTCTTTTCCCATATAAATTTAAATTCTTTAATCGATTTATCTCCCTTTTCCACCCACTAAATAAATCTTCATTATGTTAAGTGTATAGCTATTATTCAAATACTTTAGTTTTCTTTGGATTATGTTAAATGAAATTGTTTGATGAAAAAAATCCTAAAATTCTTTTTTTTTTTTTAATAAGTTGAATTGGATTGATTTTTTCAACCCATTTACAAATACGGATCAAATCACCCTGCCCCATTTATTGTTGGATTTAAGGTGAAGTATGAGTTGGGATGGATTAACCCACATTCATAACTCTAAAGTGAGTGAGATTTTTTCTTTAAAAAAAAATGTTTAGGTGAGAGGAACCTCTCAGTTCTAAAGCTGAGAAAAACTAGCAACATCATTCCAGATTTACAGTACGACCATCAAGCATTCAGATATGGAGTAATATTGTATTTACAAACATTTATTTATAAATTCTTACAAATTACATTATGTCTGACCGATCATACATTATTGATTGAAGTCTGAACAGTCATACTTAATATAGTTTGTGAGTTTGTAAGAAATTTTTTTTTGTCAATATAACTCCTCATATATATATATATATATATTCATTTTTTCTGCAGTAAAGATAAGTTATTTGCAGTAAGTTCAATACAACTTCGTTTTGGGCCAGAAATCATGGTATTTTTGTAATTTTAATTTATTTCAAGGTTATAGTAGTCTCCTTATATTTATAATATTTTACCAAAACGACGTCATTTTGGGAATAAAGGTAGATAAATTATCTGCATTAACTGCAGAAACATTTCTCTCTCTCTATCTATATATATATATATATATATATATATATATATATATGGATATATATATATATGGGTTTAGTGAGTATACACTGAGTGACTGGATATAAAATTTAGTTCAGCGCACTATGTTCTCCCGGGAGAACACCATTGTAATATTTTTGCACTATGTTCTCGTGGGAGAACATATTGCACTGGACCGTACAGTCACTTTATTTTCATTTTTTCCTATATATATATATATATATATATATATATATATATATATATATATAATATTTATATGGGATAGGATTCATTGACACCGGTGTCAAATTTTGAAATTTGACACCAAATCCTAACCGTTGATATCCGCCAATCAACGGTTATCATTATTGGCAATTAATGATTAATTAATAAGTGTAGTTCCCAATAAATTATAACCTTGATTGGCGAAATTCAACGGTTAGGATTTGGTGTCAAATTTTAAAGTTTGACACCGATATCAAACGATCATGCCTCTATCTATCTATCTATCTATCTATCTATATATATATATATATATAATATATATATTTGGAGAATGCAATACATTTAAGTCAACTTATATTTCTGTAGAGTTAAGAGCATTCAATGTCTTTCTTAATTTTTACACAAAACTTTAAATAACAACTATTTTTAATATTATCCATAGGATTATGGATTAATAGACTAATCCAATTCAAGTCGGTAAGATCACATGTGTGCAAAGTTTCTCCTATTAAGTTTTAACACGCATTTTCAAATATTTGAACTTGAGACTATTAATTAAATTGGTACAACCCCTTTACCAAAAAAAGAAAAATGGTACAACCCAGTTGTAACAACTGTTTTAAAATGGTTGAATTATTAAAACAGTTGAATAGTTGTTTAATTTTGATTTTCTGTTGATTTTTGCATGTGACAACAAGCTTATCACAAGTTATATACCAAAAAATTAATAAGTGATTATGTTTAAATAAAATTAATTGTATCTTATTCTTGACGTTACTTTTTAAAGCAAATAAATGTAAACGTTTTTTTATAAATACAGAGAACCAAAACGCATAATAACAATAATAATAAAAAAAAAAAAAAACAGCCTGCAAAGTAACAGTTAGTAGGCAGCTTATGGAATGCCCAAACTATCCATCAAAATTAAAAACTCAAGTAACATTTAAAGGTAGTTAATCTTTAATTTTGATGCTTAGTTATTAAGAAAAAATAACATAATTCAATAATTAAATGCGTCCACCCTTTCACAGCCAAGAAAAAAAGGTTGAATAAGTCCAGCCCGCAATCATTGATAATGCTAACTTACTGTAACAAAAATTAAAGACAAAAAAAAAAATATTGCTACCTAAAACTTTTGTTTACATAAACACATAAAACACCCGATCCATAAAACTTTTCTTTTAATTGAAACTAATTTATATTTATTTTTGCAGCAACAACAAAACGATTTTCAAGTTTCTATAATTCTATTGATTGTCTCCTCATGATCCGTATCATGAACACCTAATTAACTCGTCATTTGGCACTAGCCTTGGAAAAAAAAGTTAAAGATCACTCTGATATACATAGTTTTTTTTTTTTTTTTTAAGGATACAGGTATTTGAGATTATTTGTTGATTGTAGTTAATGATTATTTAATCAATAACTTACAAATGTTTGACAATTTATTCCAAATACCATAGAAAGTCATTTGTTGTTGGTTATACAGCAGTCATTAGCTCCAAGACATGCATCTACAGCTTCTCCCACTGACAGGAAAACCCTTCCTCCAATTTTGCTTACAAAGTTAGCTAATCTTAGCTTGTGAATTACTTGCCACCTAGGGTTAGCAATGGCTAACTGAAACAAATAATATTACGAGGAATTAATAGCTATCTAAGGGGTGATATTGGTAATGTATCCATTCCAAGGTAGATAAAAAAAATAATAATAATAATAAGAAAAAAAACTCACCCTCACTCCTTGTGAAGTCAGATTCTTATTCAGCTCCTCTAGAGAAGCAATTCCCGCAGTGTCAATATTCATAAGACCTATGAAATTATAAGGACAATGTTAAATTTCAGGCAAGAACATGTGTTGATTGAGTTAATGCGCTTTACTGCTAGACTCACTTGAGGTATCAAGAATGACGATTTTAAAGGTGCTTTCTCCTTTTCCATCATCCTCTGCTTCTTCATCAGTCACCCATCTTTCAATTCTTTTAATTAATGTGTTATGAATGTTAGAATGGTACAAAGTACATACAACCCAATATTCTTTAGCGAAAAACCATAATAAATAAGTTTGATATTACATCTTGTTGTGGAATGAATATTAGGGAGCGTTTGACATAGGAGAATTTTTTTTTTGTCCAGGAATCTCGATTTTTAAAAATATGATTTTTACATTCAGTTTATGATAATATCCAGAAATTTAAAATTTAAAAAAATTCTGTTTCCCGGGAATCTCGAAGAAAATCGCGTACCAAACGGCCTCTTAATGTCTAGCACGATGGTTAGTGTTTGTATCTACGGAGCTCATGGTAAAATGACAAGCAATGAGAAGACCTGCGCCTCAGGCCAAATCCGATGGTATGAACAAGGGATGTGTGTGAGTCACATGTGGTGGATAGGATATGCTGTAAGCGCAAATGTGAATACTCATATAGGTTATCCGACGAGTTCCCCCTTTGTTAGCTATAAGAGGTTATATATAGATCAAATGCACTAGGAGAGTGTGCCCCTATAGTGGGTAGTTTACAGGTGACTTAATGACGTGATGCAATGCTTAGTGGATGGTTATTAGTAATGGATGGAAGTTAGGAGAGAGTGGTAGAATGAGATGCTCCATATAGTGGGAATAGGAAGTGAGAACCACCAAAGTGATCCATAACACATCTAAATTCAAAATCTTGAATCTATATATTCTTTACACTTACATAATCCTCAGTTGATTTATTTTTCAGAAAATCATTTTTGAATCTATGGTAGAAAAGATTTTTCTGCCACAGACACAAACATTTGAGAGAAACATCAACATGGAGTCCATTCTTGTTTTGTGTTTGCGGCTGAAAACAGATGCAGAAATGATTTGCTCTCTACTTTTAACCAATATAGGACTTATCTCTTGAACTTAAATTTTCATCAAAAGCATAATTTCAAGGATCAATAGATAACAAGAAAAATAACATATGAAGACCCAAGGGGGAGTGTTAGATGACAGATATATATATACCTTTCTCTGACAAGACTTGCATTTGCAAAACAAAGCCAAGCGGATTTTACAGAGACAATCAAAACTCCAGGAATGTTGAGAGCCATTGGATATTGTTCAACGTCACCAAATGTATCCGTTCCAGGAAGCATTCCAACAACCGCTATACCAGGTTGAATTGAGATCAGGATTATCTTCAAGAATGATATCGTGATCTGCACTAGAATTCATGTAGTCTCGCTCATCTTTTGACATTACATTCATGAAAATAGCATAAATAACATAAAGAGCAAACATATATTTATAAACTTTTTTGACAAAATCAACTATATTTCGTGAAATACACATTTAAGTATTTGTATTCCCCATAATATATAGTTTAGTTTGTAAATATAATCTGGTGCTAAGATAAATAGTACAAAAAAGATTTGTGTGTTATTAATGAGATACATATTATTATTACAGAGAGGTTATATTTACAAATTTTTTATTTATAAACTCTTACAAGTTACATTAAATATGACCGGTTATACTTTAATCAAGAGTGTATGACCGGTCAGACTTAATGTAATTTGTAAAAAAAAATATTGTAAACGAATCATCTCCCTATTATTATTATGGGTTTAGTGTGTGTCATTTAGAAGGATACAACTCATGTTCTTTTAGTGACTTACACAGAGTATGACCGGTCACACGGTGTAATTCTGAAAAGTTACTTTTTTTCACTTTACACATCAGCGATGTGACTGAGGAGAAAAAAAAAATTTCAAATTTACACAAAGTATGACCGGTCATACTTTGTGTAAATCATCTAAAAGGACACAACTTGTGCCCTTTTAAATGACATTCTTTTTTCCCTATTATTATTATTATTATTATTATTATTATTATTATTATTTGGGTTGGAGATGATCTGTATGTTATATTGCAACGTAGCCATTGAAAAAGAAGAAAATAAAACATACCCCAATTGCAAGGCCCATTTCGGCGGATGAAAACACCACCCCAAAGAAGGCTCCTATGCAAGCAAGGAAATCTATTTTATCAACTTTCCAAATGTCATATGCTTTGTTAAGGTCAATGAGTCCTGGTACAGTCGAAAGAATTATTGCTGCTAGGATTGCTTTTGGAGTGAAGTATAAGAGCCCTGTGAAAAACTTAAGTGACATAAGGACCGTTAGTGCCATCACTATGCTCGATACCATTGTTTCAGACCCTGCATTATAATTTAGAGCAGTGCGTGGCATAGAACCTGCATGGTTTATTCATAGTATATATAAGCAAACACTCTTCTAAATTTGGCATCAACTCAAAAATTGAATTGTTCTTCAAATTCACCACATCAACATAGCAATTTACCTGTTGCAACATAGCAAGAAGTGAAGGATCCAACAATGTTCATTAGGCCAAGACACACAACTTCTCTGTTGGGATCAAGATTGTAACCTCTTAAGGATGCAAATGATCGACCAACAGCAATAGCTTCCTATGATTGTACAAAAGAATTGTCAATCCCATAATCAAAGATTAATTATTAATTAACAGAAATAGTTTGAATATTAATCAAGGGTACCCCTATACCGTGAGTGAAATAACAGCAACTGTCAACCCAATTTTGATCAAAGGACCCAAAAGTTTGGCATCAAATTGTAACTGGTAGAATGAGCTTGGATTCAAGCTACCTCCTTTGATTGGTCCTACAACTTCAACTCTGTAGTCCTTCACTTGATGATGAACATCTGCTCCATATGCAATCACTGATGATACAATGACTGAAATGAGAGGAGCAATGGATGACAACCAGAAGAGTTTCTTGTTCCTTCTCCCCTGTTTGGATATCCAACAATAGTTTAATTTTAGTCAGATAGAAAATTAAACACAAGTGAATAATTAGTTAGCTTCCTCTAACGTTACTATAGTAAAACGAATAACTTATTCAACCTCCCTTTTTTTATCTACCTTTAATTACCACTCTCCAATGCTATTAGATTATAATCTTAATTAACATTTATCTTTTTCATTTCTTTTTAGATTCTGATTTAACGGTATTAGGGAGTGATAGACAAAAGTAGACAGAAAAAAAAAATAGATAAAATAACTTATCCCATAATAAAATGGGAGAGGTTATACTTATTACTTAATTTTCTTACTACTTGTTACTACCAAATCTTAACCGCTGATTTCTGTCAATCTAACGGTTATAATTTATGGGATCATATTTATTAATTAATTATTAATTTGCAATAAATTATAACCGTTAGATTAACGGAAATCAACGGTTAAGATTTAGTAGTAACAAGTAGTAAGAAAGTTAGGTAATAAATATAACATTTCCCTAATAAAATAATGATAATAATAATAAATGTTACTAACCAGGAACCTAGTAAATAGGATGAAACAGAGAAATGAGAATCCAAGAATAAAATTGTAAGGATGCCACCCTGACTGAAAAAGGTCAATGAAAGAAAGTTCAAAATTAATTTACTTGCAAAGTTAATGAATTGAGAGTTCAATAAAAATCAAATTCATTCGGGGAAGGTTATATTTAAAAATAATTGTTTACAAACTCTTACAAATTATATTATGTCTGACGGGTGATACACTAATCAATAGTGTATGACCGATCATATTCAATGTAATTTGCAAAAAAAAATTATAAACAAATCCTTCCCCTGGATGTTGTCTTTTGCTTGGGTACGGTCGTTACTTACATGGTCTTTGAAGAATGTCCAAATAACTTTGACCACGGAAATTAAATCAGTTTTGTTGGTGGACTTAATGATACCAAATAACCCTTGTAGTTGTTGTAGTCCAATGGTCACGGCAGTTGCTGCTATGAAGCCCACGATCGTGGCATGGGAAAAATAATCCACCAGAAACCCAAGCCTGTAAAATGAGACAAAGATGCTGAGACATACCATGATTAATAAGCAAATATACGAATTTTACTATTCTTTTATTTAATTTTAAATAATTTTATTTAGATTTTTATCTATTTTATAATTTTATTTGAATTTTTTCAAGTATATTTTACAAGATTTTGAATTAAATTGTGCAAGTTTTGAATGGGAAGTTTAAAAAGCGACTTCCAAACCCAAAACCTTATTCGAATTCCAAAATTCATAACAATAATCAAGTAGTCGTTATCCTTATCAGAGAATCAAATAGTTGGAGGCTTAGAAAGACTAAAATACAAAATTAAACAAGAAACAAGACTCTTACACATAAAAGAGACATGAGCTTCTTATTTAGATTAGTAATTGTTGATGATTACCAAAAAAAAGATTAATAATTGTTGATTAAAATTACCAGTTTTTATTCAATTATAATATTCTTATTGTGTGCTATATGTAGGTACTCTTATGCTTCAGAAATTTGAGTGATATATACATTGAGTTAAAAGTTACTTTTATGTTATCAAAAAAAAATTACTTTTAAGCTAAAGGTAAAAAAAAAAAAAAAAAAAAACCTTTAAAAATAAAGCTACAAGCATTTTGATAATTATATAAAAAAATTAATTTAAAAGTTATTCATTTCAAACAAAAAATATATATATTTCAAGGAAAATTGATATAATTTAAAAAAGAAAATTTCTGCTAAGAGCTTTTGGCTTTTTTCATCGTTATAAAAAAAAAAAGCATAATCATTTAAGGAGTTAATGGCTTTCACAAAACGTAATGGGTTTTGATTAATGATAAACCTCTAGTTTATCTTGTTTTATAGACTAAAGTAATATGAATTATTCAGTTAAACAAGTTGAAACTAAGGTTAAAATGGTAATTATGATCATTAGTTGAAATTCAACTAATTAAATCAAATTCTTGATATTTTAAAAGGTTTCGTTGGAAAAAGAGAATTCAGAGGAAGATTGGATAAAGACGAAGACAACAACCAAGGAAATGAAGATCAAAACAAAGAAGATTCCATCTTATCAGGTTGTTGGAAGAGGGAGCAATACCTAACTTAGTCAGACAT
>JAVKPL010007565.1:0-30241 GCA_032173675.1 Gastrolobium villosum
AAGCCTATTATATAGGGGGAGGAGGCATAGGCTCCAAAAATTCATTAAAACCAATCCTTCTATGTAATCCAATGAAACTTGGAGAGGATGTTTACAAAAAAATCAGATCAAAATTCGATGTCTAGGTACGATTTTCCATTTTTTCGAATTTTCTCAAATTACGCCTCTTGAAAAATTAATATTAAATTAATCCCAGGGAGAAAATCATTGGACTTTGAGAAGAGTAAGATATGGTTTTTCCAAGCATGCATGCAAAAAATCATACCGAGATTCAATTTCTAGGTCCGAATTTGGACTTCTTCCTCCTCAGAAAAAAGGTATTTACTTGTGCAAAACGGGCAACTGCAAATAAGGCTATTATAGGGGGGAGCAGCTGCCTGCCTTCCCACACCCGCGGCGGGTTGTGCACCTGGTGCCCGACGAGATGCCCCGGATGCTTGACTTAGTGCCCCATGAGGTGCGTCTGGTGCACCTTATGCTTGACTCGGTGTCTGACGAGATGCGCCTGATGCTTGACCTGGTACCGGACGAGGTGCACCCGGTGCCTGACGCGGTGCACCCGATGATAGACTACACTAAATATTGACCAAAACAAATGCAGAAACACTATCAAATGAGTCGGAGGAACTCAAAAATCGTGGGAGCACCACACTCAAAGCTTTGGCAGTTGCATACAAGGCAAGGTTCCTATAGGTTAGGGGGAGCATGCATATTCAGATCAATGAAAAAATTCACCATGAAATCCAATGAAACTTGGAGGGGATGTTGGATATATTTAAGTATGGACGCCTGCAAAAAAACCAGCTCAAAATTCAATGCCATGGTATGCTTTTCCATTTTTTCGGATTTTCTCAATTTTCACTTGTTCAGGGATTGATAAAAAATATTCTGGGCCCCGAAAAATTGGGGTGGAGGTAACTATTCTCTGGTTAGTCTTTGATCGGATGGCCACCCTCTATAAATTGGGCCTTCTTCCTCGAAAAAAAAAGTCTACATGTGCAAAATTGGCAAATGAATATAAGCCTATTATATGGGGAGAGGAGGCATAGGCTCCAAAAATTCATTAAAAATCAATCCTTCCATGATATCCAATGAAACTTGGAGAGGATGTTGGATATATTTAAGCATGGATGTTTACAAAAAATATATCAAAATTCGATGTCTGGGTACGATTTTCCATTTTTTCGGATTTTCTCAAAATACGCCTCTTGAAAAATAAATATTAAATTAATCCCATGGAGAAAAATCATGAGACTTTGGGAACAATAAGATATGGTTTTTCCAAGCATGCATGCAAAAAATCAGACCAAAATTCAATTTCTAGGTCCGAATTTGGACTTCTTCCTCCTCAGAAAAAAGGTATTTACTTGTGCAAAACTGGCAACTACATATAAGGCTATTATAGGGGGGAGCAGCTGCCTGCTTTCCCATGCCTGCGGTGGGCTGTGCACCTGGTGCCTCACGAGATGCCTCGGATGCTTGACATGGTGGCCCATGAGGCGCGCTTGGTGCCTGACGTGGTGCCCCGTCCGTCAGGCATGGTGCACCCTTTGCTTGACTCGATGCCTGACGAGGTGCGTGGAGTGGTGCACCAGGTGCCTGACGAGATGCGCCTGGTGCCGGACGAGGTGCACCCGGTGCCCTCGATGATAGACTACACTAAAAATTGACCAAAACAAATGCATAAACACTATCAAATGAGTTGGAGGAACTCAAAAATCGTGGGAGCACCACACACAAAGTCTTGGCAGTTGCATGCATACAAGGCAAGTTTCCTACAGGTTAGGGGGGAGCAGGCATATTCAGGTCAATGTAAAAATTCTCCATGAAATCCAATGAAACTTGGAGGGGATGTTGGATATATTTAAGTATGGACGCCTGCAAAAAAACAGCTCAAAATTCGATGTTGGGGTATGCTTTTCCATTTTTTCAGATTTTTTCAATTTTCGCTTGTTCAAGGATTGATAAAAAATATTCCGGGCAACGAAAAAGTGGTCTAAACGGTGGAATTTGGCAAAAATAGGGTAGGGGTAACGATTCTCTGGATAGTTTTGATCGGATGGCCACCCTCTACAAATTGGGCCTTCTTCCTCCTCGCAAAAAGGAGTCTACTTGTGCAAAATTGGCAAAATGCATATAAGCCTCTTATATGGGGGGAGGAGGCATAGGCTCCAAAAATTCATTAAAACCAATCCTTCTATGTAATCCAATGAAACTTGGAGAGGATGTTTACAAAAAAATCATATCAAAATTCGATGTCTAGGTACGATTTTCCATTTTTTCGAATTTTCTCAAATTACGCCTCTTGAAAAATTAATATTAAATTAATCCCAGGGAGAAAATCATTGGACTTTGAGAAGAGTAAGATATGGTTTTTCCAAGCATGCATGCAAAAAATCATACCGAGATTCAATTTCTAGGTCCGAATTTGGACTTCTTCCTCCTCAGAAAAAAGGTATTTACTTGTGCAAAACTGGCAACTGCAAATAAGGCTATTATAGGGGGGAGCAGCTGCCTGCCTTCCCACACCCGCGGCGGGTTGTGCACCTGGTGCTCGACGAGATGCCCCGGATGCTTGACTTAGTGCCCCATGAGGTGCGTCTGGTGCAGTAGTGTATATTTAAGTTGTTGCAGTTAAAAAGCTCGTAGTTGGACTACCGCGGCTAGCCCATGGTGCACCACGACTCATTCTGGTGCACCGCGGCTCATTCTGGTGCACCGCGGCTAGCCCATGGTGCACCACGGCTCATTTATCAGTCCTTAGTTGCATACAAGGCAAGGTTCCTATAGGTTAGGGGGAGCATGCATATTCAGATCAATGAAAAAATTCACCATGAAATCCAATGAAACTTGGAGGGGATGTTGGATATATTTAAGTATGGACGCCTGCAAAAAAAACCAGCTCAAAATTCAATGCTAGGGTATGCTTTTCCATTTTTTCGGATTTTCTCAATTTTCACTTGTTCAGGGATTGATAAAAAATATTCTGGGCCCCGAAAAATTGGGGTGGAGGTAACTATTCTCTGGTTAGTCTTTGATCGGATGGCCACCCTCTATAAATTGGGCCTTCTTCCTCGCAAAAAAAAAGTCTACTTGTGCAAAATTGGCAAATGAATATAAGCCTATTATATGGGGAGAGGAGGCATAGGCTCCAAAAATTCATTAAAAATCAATCCTTCAATGATATCCAATGAAACTTGTAGAGGATGTTGGATATATTTAATCATGGATGTTTACAAAAAATATATCAATTTTCGATGTCTGGGTACGATTTTCCATTTTTTCGGATTTTCTCAAAATACGCCTCTTGAAAAATAAATATTAAATTAATCCCATGGAGAAAAATCATGAGACTTTGGGAACAATAAGATATGGTTTTTCCAAGCATGCATGCAAAAAATCAGACCAAAATTCAATTTCTAGGTCCGAATTTGGACTTCTTCCTCCTCAGAAAAAAAGGTATTTATTTGTGCAAAACTGGCAACTGCATATAAGGCTATTATAGGGGGAGCAGTTGCTTGCCTTCCCACGCCCGCGGTGGGCTGTGAACCTGGTGCCCGACTAGATGCCCCGGATGCTTGACTTGGTGCCCCATGAGGCGCGCCTGGTGCCTTACGTGGTGCCCCGACCTCCGGGCATGGTGCACCTTATGCTTGACTCGGTGCATGGTGTGGTGCACTGGGTGCCTGACGAGATGTGCCTGATGCTTGACCTGGAGCCGGAAGAGGTGCACCCGATGATAGACTACACTTAAAATTGTCCAAAATAAATGCAGAAACACTATCAAATGAGTTGGCGGAACACAAAAATCGTGGGAGCACCACAATCAAAGTCTTGGCAGATCAAAATTCGATGCCTCATTGGTGCACCCCGGCTCATTCTGGTGAACTGCGGCTCATTCTGGTGCACCGCCGCTTGCCCATGGTGCACCGTGATAGCCCACCGTGCACTGCGGCTAGCCCATGGTGCACCATGGCTCATTCTGGTGCACCGCCGCTTGCCCATGGTGCACCGTGGCTAGCCCAGGGTGCACTATGGCTAGCCCATGGTGCACCACGACTCATTCTCGTGAACCGCAGCTAGCCCATGGTGCACCACGGCTCATTCTGGTGCATCGCTGCTAGCCCATGGTGCACCACGGCTCATTCTGGTGCACGGCGGCTAGCCCATGGTGCACCACGGCTCATTCTGGTGCATCGCTGCTAGCCCATGGTGCACCACGGCTCATTCCGGTGAACCCCGGCTCATTTCGGTGCACCGCGGCTAACCCATAGTACACCACGGCTTATTTTGGTGTATGGCGGCTTATTCTGGTGCACCACGGCTCATTCTGGTGCACCGCGGCTCTTTCCTATGCACCACGACTAGTCTATGGTGCACCACGGCTCATTGCGGTGCACCGCGGCTAGCCCATGGTGCACCGCGGCTCATTCTGGTGCACCGCGACTAGTCCATGGTGCACCACGGCTCATTCCGGTGCACCGCGGCTAGCCCATGGTGCACCTTGACTAGCCCATGGTGCACCACAGCTCATTCTTTTGCACCGCGGCTATCTCATGGTGCACCACGGGTCATTCTGGTGCACCGCGGCTAGCCAATGGTCCACCACGCCTCATTCTGGTGCACCGCAGCTAGCCCATGGTGCACCACGGCTCATTCTGGTGCACTGCGGCTCATTCTGGTGCACCGTTGCTTGCCCATGGTGCACCACGACTCATTCTGGTACACCGCGGCTAGCCCATGGTGAACCATGGCTCATTCTGGTGCCCCCGGCTCATTCTGGTGCACCACGGCTAGCCCATGGTGCACCACGACTCATTCTAGTGCACTGCGACTAGCCCATGGTGTAACAGCCCGTTGTACACCGGTATTGTTAACATTGATTATGATATTAAGCGCAGTTACAATCACAGTGATTAGATTAATTAAATTACGGGCAAATTTTTAACATATTCCTTTTCTTGCATAAACACTTTTTCCGTAATCAATTAAAACCACACTATAATTGTAAATGCCATTTGCGGAATCATACATTTTTCTAACATCATAGATCATTCTTTTTATTCAATTCATTTAACTCACCATCCAACTCTTATCTTTTACCAAGTTGTAGTCCTTTACGTTGTCTACGCGTGGTTTCAAACCACGTATCATTTGGAGTTCTACCCATCAAGTTATACCCCTTTCTTTTAGTCTAGAAAAACCTGAATTTTCGAAAATTACACTGTGGTAATCGATTACCAGTGGGTGGTAATCGATTACCACCTGTCAAAAATGAGGCAGTAGCCAATTTTTCAATTCCTCTGTTCTGGTAATCGATTACCAGCTTTGGGTAATCGATTACCTCACATGGTAATCGATTACCAAAGGCCAGTAATCGATTACCAGTGCAGACAGTAGCTAATTTTTCGTCCCCTGTTGCATGGTAATCGATTACCATGCTTGGGTAATCGATTACTATGCAGCAAAATGACAGATTACAGCTGTTTTGAGCCCCAAAAAGGGTGTGTAATCCATCCCTAACCCCTTGGTACTCCACATAACACATAATCATGTCCTAATGTAGGCTCTAGGCCCTTCCATCATTCATTTTCCTTAAGTTAAACATCATTTACAACATTCTCAAAATAATGGCCATTTACATGCAAATATGGACCATTTTTACAACATTACACATCAAGACTTCAAGGCTATGAATGTGGCAATGGACAAGTCCCATGCTCACCCAAAATATACAGTTATCCATGCCATGAATAATAAAACATAAACAAGACTTAGCATATGACCATGAACACTAACAAAAGCATGGAAAATGACATCATGCAATATGTTCATGACCTAAGTCTCAAACTACCAATGGTATGCTATGTGCACTCCATAAACTCCTCCAAAAAGCCATGCAATCCAAATGCACCGCATGCCAATCCAACGTCCACTATACGGGCTTCTTGCCCGAAGCTCCTCCCGGCTCATAGTGACCTGAAATGTGGTCCCCCAAACACGGGGTGAGATATACGGATATATCTCAGTAAACCAATGGAGCTAGAGGCTCTCTCCACTCCATGGCTCACTAAAATGTATCAAAATGACATAATATGCTATGCAAGTAAAACAATATCACCATCCACCTGGAGACACCCAAGAACATCCACTCATGGATTCATGTTCGAGGACTCCATCATATAACTCCCGAGACAGTCCTGGCGCCTCTCCCATGGTTGAGAAGACTCCATGGCAATACCCAACCGGAACTCCTCATGAGCCCTATCCGGCGGACGTCCCCCGCTTGGATCATCCTGATGTCGCTCCCAGAGTCAACACCATGGCATTCCAACTGGCATTCTCCCGTAGGACGAATCCAGCGGATGTCCAAACCAACACACGTCAACTGGCCAGTGACCAAACAATTTTCACAAAATACAAGTAATATGCATACAAGCACACAAACACATCATGTCATAACCACATAATCCAACCACAACCTTCCTCTAGGTGTGGTGGAGCTCACTAGGGATTAAACCCAAGTTCCAAGAGTTTACCTTAACACGAGCAACACCGTTCCAAACGTATGCTCCAAATCAACTTTTCACAATTCCAACCGTGTGAGGCACCCTACAACAATCATTAAATCCCAATTACACAAAAACTCATTTTTCATCCAAATTCCTCAAATTTTGCCTAAGTTACAATTCCATATTTTTCACCAAAAATTAACATAGCATTTCTAGCTTACAAACATGATTCTAAGGCCTTTTCATCTAATAGCATTTTTGCATTTGGGCTCTCTATCATCACACATCTAAAATCAAAGGTTTGAGCACATATTCATAGATCTAAGAAATCAACTATCAAAAGATCACAAATATACTTACAATGGGTAGTATGATCACCACCAAGGCTTCACTAAACCATTTGAAACTCAAAACTCCAAGAAATCTCAAAAATCTCCAATGGGTCGGATCTGTTCTTGCTCAAAACGCGGCCAAAGAGATGGATTCAAGGCTTCTAGGTGCTACCAATGGCTTTGGAAGGTTGTTTACGATAGATTTCAACACCAAAAGCAAGCGATTCGGTGGAGAAACGAAGAAATGGGAAGAAAATGGAGAAATGGTGAAAATGGCCCTTTTCCCTCACTGTGAGCGCGCGAGAGAATGGAGAGGAAAAGAGAGAAAGAAGGAAAGAAAAGGAGGTGGGGCCAAGTGACTTCGGTCACACGGGTCCCACACGCGATCTAACTTTAACTCCGACAAAATTTCCGATCACAAATCCTTAATCTAAATATTTTTCCAGTCCATGACATATTTTTCTTTCTCCAAAATATTGATAAAATTTCACACCTATTGGTACACTCACAACTCAGTATTTTGACACTTAAAAATCACTATTCATCGATTTTTCTCAAATTTGCCTATTCACTCAATTTTTCGCCCTGATTCCATTTTCAGCATTATCTTTGTCATTTGAAACCTCTAACTCAGTATTTAAGCCTCATAACACACGGTTGGCAAATTACCATTTTGCCCTTTTTGCCCATTTTGGCCATAAACCTTGGATTTTCACTAATCCATCAACTTTCATGTCACAATATCATATTAAAATATACTTTTAAATATTTGAGGTGTTATATTCACCCCACCTTTTTGAAATTTTGTCCGCAAAATTAAATCATACCTGCTCACTAACTCAGGATACAGCCGGAGAATCTCGTCCTCCCGCTCCCAAGTAGCCTCTTCAGGTGTGCGGCCTTCCCACTGAATCTTCAGCATGGGAATCACTTTACTTCTCAATCGCTTTTCACTGCGATCCAAAACTGCAATAGGACCAATGGGAGTCTTCAAGTTCTCCCTGATTTCAATATTATCTGGCATCACAATATGTGACTCATCCGGAACATAACGTCGCAACTGCGACACATGAAACACATCATGTAAATTAGATAACTGCGGGGGTAAGGCAAGCTGATAGGCCACCAATCCTACTCTTTTCATGATCTGATACGGCCCAATGAACCGTGGACTCAGCTTCCTCACACCCAACGCACGGCCAACACCTGTGACCGGCGACAAACGTACGAATACATGGTCACCTTCCTCAAATTCCAGCGGCCTATGCTTATTGTCATAGTAGCTTTTCTGCCGATTCTGTGCCTGTTTCAATTTTTCTCTGATCATTTCAATTTGCACTGTCGTTTCCTGCACAAAATCCGGACCAAATCTTTCTTTATCGCCTACCTCAGTCCAACAAGTGGGCGTACGACACCTCCTGCCATACAAAACCTCATATGGTGCCATACCCAAACTGGAATGAAAACTGTTATTATAAGAAAATTCCACCAGTGGTAAGTACTTATCCCAAGCATTACCCTGTTCCAGTGTGCATGCTCTCAGCATATCCTCAAGTGTCTGTATGGTCCTCTCAGTCTGACCATCAGTCTGCGGGTGATAAGCAGTGCTCAGTCGAAGCTGAGTGCCAAAAGCCTGCTGCAAAGCTCCCCAAAATCGTGAAGTAAACTTTGGGTCCCGATCACTCACAATGCTAATCGGTATCCCATGGAGTCTAACAATCTCCTTTACATACAATGTAGCCAACTTCTCTGTAGTGTAATCTACTCGTACTGGTAGAAAATGTGCAGACTTCGTGAGTCGGTCCACAATAACCCAAATCAAATCATAACCAGCTTGAGTTCGTGGCAATCCCACAACAAAATCCATTGAAATACTTTCCCATTTCCATTCAGGTATATCCAGCGGCTGAAGTAATCCAGCAGGTTTCTGATGCTCTATCTTTACTTTCTGACATACCAAGCACTTAGACACGTACTCGGCAACATCCCTTTTCATCCCAGGCCACCAGAACTTAACTTTCAAATCTTGGTACATTTTTGTGGCACCTGGGTGGATAGCATATTGACCCTTATGGGCCTCAGTCATAACTTCCTCTGCAAGTTCCTTGGGCACAACAATCCTGCCCTGATATAACAAAAGTCCCTGTTCATTAACAGATATGCCACTCTGGCCTTTCAAATACTTTATACTTTCATTTCTGATTTGAGTCTCTTTAATCTTCTCGTGCAGCTCGTTCTCAATCCGAGTCAACTCCATATCACACATTCTCCCAGCAAAGAAATCCGTTATTTTCATATCACGGAATTGCTCAATCACTTCATTGTCCCACATTATCATATGAGATAAGTTAACAGACTTCCTACTCAATGCATCTGCCACAACATTGGCCTTTCCCGGGTGGTATTTCAGCTCAAAGTCATAATCTTTTAAAAATTCAACCCAGCTACGCTGCCTCATATTCAGCTCCTTCTGATCAAATAAATATTTCATGCTTTTATGGTCGCTGAACACAGCAAATTTCATCCCATACAGAAAGTGCCTCCAAATTTTCAAGGCAAACACAATAGCAGCTAGTTCCAAGTCGTGCGTCGGATAATTTTCTTCGTGTGGCCTTAACTGCCTAGACGCATATGCAATCACCTTTCCTTCCAGCATCAGCACGCTCCCTAAACCTTTCTTAGAAGCATCACAATATAACACAAACTCACCCTCCGGATCAGGTAGAGTCAACACCGGAGCAGTAGTCAACTTCTCTTTAAGTAGCAGAAAACAGTCCTCACATTCCTGGGTCCACACAAAAGGAGTATCCTTTCGTGTCAATCGAGTCAACGGTAGAACCATTGCAGAAAATCCCTGTATAAATCGGCGATAGTAGCCAGCAAGCCCCAGAAAACTTCTAATTTCAGTCACAGTCTTTGGTCGTTCCCAGTCACTTACCGCTTCAATCTTGCTTGGATCCACTGCAACACCACTTGCAGAAATAACGTGACCCAAAAATTGCACCTCAGATAACCAGAATTCACACTTAGACGGTTTAGCATACAGTTTCTTGTCTTTCAACACCTGCAACACAGTCCTCAAATGGTCCATGTGCTCCTCTTTACTCTTAGAATAGATTAAGATGTCATCAATAAATACAATCACGAACTGGTCCAAATACGGTTTAAAAATGCGGTTCATATAGTCCATGAACACCGCCGGGGCATTAGTAAGCCCAAAAGGAATCACTTGATATTCAAAATGTCCATATCTGGATCGGAAAGCTGTTTTAGGTACATCCTCCGGTTTAATCCGAATCTGGTGATATCCGGACCGGAGATCAATCTTTGAAAATACACAGGCACCCCTCAACTGATCTAATAAATCATCAATACGCGGTAATGGGTACCGGTTCTTAATAGTCACTTTATTCAGCTGTCGGTAGTCAGTGCACAATCTCATGCTACCATCCTTTTTCTTTACAAATATCACCGGTGCTCCCCACGGAGACACACTCGGCCTAATAAAATTCTTCGCAGACAGTTCTTCAATGTGTTTCTTCAACTCGGCCAACTCAAGTGGCGACATCCGATATGGAGCCAAGGAGATCGGCCCCACACCAGGCAATAGGTCAATCGAGAATTCAATCTCTCTCTCAGGTGGGAATTCCGGTATCTCATCCGGAAATACATTCTCAAACTCATTTACAACTGGAATAGCAGAGATCTCCTCCTTTTTGTCACCTACCAATCCGCCCAACAGAACATAACCCAAATCTCCAGCCTTCAAGGCTTTCACAGTTTGACTTACAGACAAATACAGAGACGGACAAACAGACGGCCTCTCGTGAGATAACAACAACCTCTTCCCGCAGCAATCAATCATTGCGCAGTTCCGAGACAACCAATCCATCCCCAAGATTAAATTGACAGAGGCCAGGGGTAAGATAATTAAATCAATGGTATAACCCCTGCCTAAATAAGTAAACTTCACATCTTCACAGATCCAAGACGACTCACTAACCTCTCCTGTAGCAGTAGTAATACGCATCGGAGGAACCATCCGTGTTACCTTTAAGTCCAGCGCCTTAGCCACATAGTCCGCCACAAATGAATGTGTCGCTCCCTAATCAAACAACACAGATAAATCAACATTAGAGAGAAAAATTATACCTTTAACCAAATTCGGAGCCTTCTCAGTACGTTGTGCATTAGTAGTATAAACTCGTCCCACAGTAGGAACAACAGCAATAGGAGCAGCAGTAGTAGTAGTAGCTGGCGGCAAGGCCTGCAGATTCGCAGCCTGCCCCGAAGAAGATGGACAATTTCTAGCAAAGTGGCCATTCCGACCACATTTATAACAAGCCGACGGATCAGCACCACACACACCTTTGTGGTATTTACCACACTTCCCACATTGTGGGGTAGGATATCTGTTCGCAGCACCACCACCACCAGTATTTCCACCCCTCTTGAACTGACCAGGAGGCTGCCTCACATGCATCCCCCTACCTCTATTATTATTAAAACCTCCTCTGTTAGTATTACCAGAAGGACCAGGTGTCCTCTTAACATCTTGCTCTTTTGCCGAATCAGATTTCGGATACCTCCCATAAACAGTCTCGACCCTTTTACATTGGGTCACCAAATCAGCAAAGTTTCTCACTGCGGTATTTGACATTCTCTTTGCAATCTTCTCACTCAGCCCTCTTTGAAATTTAGCTGACAGGAATTCCGGAGTAGGTAGAGTACCTCCATAATTAGCAAACTTCACAAGCTCATTAAATTTTGCCACATAGGCATCCACAGTCATAACTCCCTGCACCAGATTATCGAATTCACCTTGCTTTGCCTCCCGAACATCGCGGGGAAAATACTCTTCATGAAATAAACCTTCAAACAAAGTCCAAGTCAGAACCTCACCCTGAATAATAAATGGGCGAGACACATTGTCCCACCACTCCTGGGCATCACCCTCCAGCATATAAACAGAATATAACAACTTCTGCGGATCTTGGCATCTCATAACCTGAAAAATCTTGTCCATGCCCCTCAACCAAGCAGTGACCTCCTTTGGGTCCCTTGACCCCAAAAATGCGGGTGGCTTATGTTTCCTAAAAGATATGAGCCTACGCTCATCGTCAGCATTATCAAGCACCTGCCCAGCAGCCCCAGTAGATTGGGCAACAGATGACGGATCAGGAACATAACTAGGATCCGTAGTAGTATGATGACTAGCCTCACCAGTGTGGTGACTAGCCCCACTCTCCCCCTGTTGAGGAGTAACAGATGGCGTCGGTGTAGGAGTCACCGTAGCCGTGTGTGGAGGTGTATCCTCCCTCCTAGGACGACCTCTATCCGCCCTCAACTCAGCCATAAAGGCCTGCATCATATCCTGATTAGCTTTCATCAGGTTCTCAGTCATATTTCTATTTGCAGCCGTTTCCGCCTGCAGAGCATTCAGTGCTGCAGTGACCGGATCCGGTGGCAAAGGACCTGCACCACGTGCCCCACGGCGACCTCGTGCCCTACTCATGATATCTGTACATGTAACACAAAGGAATGAGTTGATCAGACCCACACTGAGGAATCACATATACATTAATCATAAATAGTTCACAGATAGCTATGACACACAAGATACAACATACACAACAATCAGAGTTCCCTAAACAAAACTGCTCTGATACCATAAAATGTAACAGCCCGTTGTACACCGGTATTGTTAACATTGATTATGATATTAAGCGTAGTTACAATCACAGTGATTAGATTAATTAAATTACGGGCAAATTTTTCTTTTAACATATTCCTTTTCTTGCATAAACACTTTTTCCGTAATCAATTAAAACCACACTATAATTGTAAATGCCATTTGCGGAATCATACATTTTTCTAACATCATAGATCATTCTTTTTATTCAATTCATTTAACTCACCATCCAACTCTTATCTTTTACCAAGTTGTAGTCCTTTACGTTGTCTACGCGTGGTTTCAAACCACGTATCATTTGGAGTTCTACCCATCAAGTTATACCCCTTTCTTTTAGTCTAGAAAAACCTGAATTTTCGAAAATTACACTGTGGTAATCGATTACCAGTGGGTGGTAATCGATTACCACCTGTCAAAAATGAGGCAGTAGCCAATTTTTCAATTCCTCTGTTCTGGTAATCGATTACCAGCTTTGGGTAATCGATTACCTCACATGGTAATCGATTACCAAAGGCCAGTAATCGATTACCAGTGCAGACAGTAGCTAATTTTTCGTCCCCTGTTGCATGGTAATCGATTACCATGCTTGGGTAATCGATTACTATGCAGCAAAATGACAGATTACAGCTGTTTTGAGCCCCAAAAAGGGTGTGTAATCCATCCCTAACCCCTTGGTACTCCACATAACACATAATCATGTCCTAATGTTGGCTCTAGGCCCTTCCATCATTCATTTTCCTTAAGTTAAACATCATTTACAACATTCTCAAAATAATGGCCATTTACATGCAAATATGGACCATTTTTACAACATTACACATCAAGACTTCAAGGCTATGAATGTGGCAATGGACAAGTCCCATGCTCACCCAAAATATACAGTTATCCATGCCATGAATAATAAAACATAAACAAGACTTAGCATATGACCATGAACACTAACAAAAGCATGGAAAATGACATCATGCAATATGTTCATGACCTAAGTCTCAAACTACCAATGGTATGCTATGTGCACTCCATAAACTCCTCTAAAAAGCCATGCAATCCAAATGCACCGCATGCCAATCCAACGTCCACTATACGGGCTTCTTGCCCGAAGCTCCTCCCGGCTCATAGTGACCTGAAATGTGGTCCCCCAAACACGGGGTGAGATATACGGATATATCTCAGTAAACCAATGGAGCTAGAGGCTCTCTCCACTCCATGGCTCACTAAAATGTATCAAAATGACATAATATGCTATGCAAGTAAAACAATATCACCATCCACCTGGAGACACCCAAGAACATCCACTCATGGATTCATGTTCGAGGACTCCATCATATAACTCCCGAGACAGTCCTGGCGCCTCTCCCATGGTTGAGAAGACTCCATGGCAATACCCAACCGGAACTCCTCATGAGCCCTATCCGGCGGACGTCCCCCGCTTGGATCATCCTGATGTCGCTCCCAGAGTCAACACCATGGCATTCCAACTGGCATTCTCCCGTAGGACGAATCCAGGTGATGTCCAAACCAACACACGTCAACTAGCCAGTGACCAAACAATTTTCACAAAATACAAGTAATATGCATACAAGCACACAAACACATCATGTCATAACCACATAATCCAACCACAACCTTCCTCTAGGTGTGGTGGAGCTCACTAGGGATTAAACCCAAGTTCCAAGAGTTTACCTTAACACGAGCAACACCGTTCCAAACGTATGCTCCAAATCAACTTTTCACAATTCCAACCGTGTGAGGCACCCTACAACAATCATTAAATCCCAATTACACAAAAACTCATTTTTCATCCAAATTCCTCAAATTTTGCCTAAGTTACAATTCCATATTTTTCACCAAAAATTAACATAGCATTTCTAGCTTACAAATATGATTCTAAGGCCTTTTCATCTAATAGCATTTTTGCATTTGGGCTCTCTATCATCACACATCTAAAATCAAAGGTTTGAGCACATATTCATAGATCTAAGAAATCAACTATCAAAAGATCACAAATATACTTACAATGGGTAGTATGATCACCACCAAGGCTTCACTAAACCATTTGAAACTCAAAACTCCAAGAAATCTCAAAAATCTCCAATGGGTCGGATCTGTTCTTGCTCAAAACGCGGCCAAAGAGATGGATTCAAGGCTTCTAGGTGCTACCAATGGCTTTGGAAGGTTGTTTACGATAGATTTCAACACCAAAAGCAAGCGATTCGGTGGAGAAACGAAGAAATGGGAAGAAAATGGAGAAATGGTGAAAATGGCCCTTTTCCCTCACTGTGAGCGCGCGAGAGAATGGAGAGGAAAAGAGAGAAAGAAGGAAAGAAAAGGAGGTGGGGCCAAGTGACTTCGGTCACACGGGTCCCACACGCGATCTAACTTTAACTCCGATAAAATTTCCGATCACAAATCCTTAATCTAAATATTTTTCCAGTCCATGACATATATTTCTTTCTCCAAAATATTGATAAAATTTCACACCTATTGGTACACTCACAACTCAGTATTTTGACACTTAAAAATCACTATTCATCGATTTTTCTCAAATTTGCCTATTCACTCAATTTTTCGCCCTGATTCCATTTTCAGCATTATCTTTGACATTTGAAACCTCTAACTCAGTATTTAAGCCTCATAACACACGGTTGGCAAATTACCATTTTGCCCTTTTTGCCCATTTTGGCCATAAACCTTGGATTTTCACTAATCCATCAACTTTCATGTAACAATATCATATTAAAATATACTTTTAAATATTTGAGGTGTTATACATGGTGCACCACGGCTCAAGCTGGTACACCGTCGCTAGCCTATGGTACACCACGGCTTAGTCTGGTGCACCGCGGCTAGCCCATGGTGCACCACGGCTCATTCTGGTGAACCACGGCTCATTCTGGTGCACAACGGCTAGCCCACGGAGCACCAAGGCTCATTTTAGTGCACCGCGGCTAGCCCATGGTGCACCACGACTCATTCTGGTGCACCGCGGCTCATTCTGGTGCACCATTGCTTATTTTGGTGCACCCTGGCTCATTCTAGTGCACAGCGGCTAGCCCATGGTGCACCACGGCTCATTCTGGTGCACCCCGACACATTCTGGTGCAATGCGGCTAGCCCATGGTGCACCACGGCTCATTCAGGTACACCATAGCTCATTCTCGTGCACCGCGGCTAGACTGTGTTGCACCCCGGCTCATTCTGGTGCACCGTGGCTAGCCCATAGTGCACAACTGCTCATTCTGGTGCACCATAGCTCATTCTGGTGTACCGCGGCTAGCCCATGGTGCACCACGACTCATTTTGGAGCATCGCAGCTCATTCTGGTGCACCGCGGCTAGCCCATGGTGCACCACGACTCATTTTGTTGCATCGCGGCTCATTCTGGTGCACCGCGGCTAGCCCATGGTGCACCACGGCTCATTACGGTGCACCACGGCTCATTCCGGTGCACCGCGGCTAACCCATGGTGCACGACGGCTCATTCTGCTGTACTGTGGCTTATTTTTGTGCACCTCGGCTAGCCCATGCTGCACCACGGCTCATTCTGGGGCACCGCGGCTATCCCAGGGTGCACCACGGCTCACTCTGGTGCACCATGGCTAGCCAGTAGTCCACCACGCCTCATTTTCGTGCACCGCGGCTAGCCCATGGTGCACCCCGTCTCATTCTGGTGTACCCCGTCTCATTCTGGTGCACCCGATGATAGACTACACTAAAAATTGACCAAAACAAATGCAGAAACACTATCAAATGGGTTTGAGGAACTCAAAAATCGTGGGAGCACCACACACAAACTCTTGGCTGATCAAAATTCGACGCCTGGGTACGATTTTCCATTTTTTCGGATTTTCTCAAATTATGCCTCTTGAAAAATTAATATTAAATTAATCCCACGGAGAAAAATCATGAAACTTTGGGAACAGTAAGATATGGTTTTTCCAAGCATGTAGGCAAAAAACAGACCGAAATTCAATTTCTAGGTCCGAATTTGAACTTCTTCCTCCTCGGAAAAAAGGATTCTAGTTGTGCAAAACTAGCAACTGCATATAAGGCTATTATATGGGGGGAGGAGGCATAGGCTCCAAAAATTCATTAAAAAACAATCCTTCCATGAAATCCAATGAAACTTGGAGGGGATGTTGGATATATTTAAGCATGGATGCTTGCAAAAAACAGATCAAAATTCGATGCCTAGGTACGATTTTCCATTTTTTTGGATTTTCTCAAATCACGCCTCTTGAAAAATTAATATTAAATTAATCCCATCTAGAAAAATCATGAGACTTTGGGACCAGTAAGATATGGTTTTTACAAGAACGCATGCAAAAAATTACACCGAAATTTAATTTCTAGGTCCGAATTTGAACTTCTTCCTCCTCAGAAAAAAGGTATCTACTTGTGCAAAACTGGCAACTGCATATAAGGCTATATAGGGGGAAGCAGCTGCCTGCCTTCCCACGCCTGCGGTGGGCTGTGTAGGGGCACCATAGTGGCTCTCCCTAGAGCTCGTGTAAAAGCCTTCCCAAGCTTGTGGGGCCTAGGTATTGTGTACATCACCGAGGGAGGTGGGTTAGGCCTTTGACGCCTGCTAGGAGCAGCGTCGTGCGCACCAATGTCCCGTTGTGTTGAGGTTGAGTTCCCACGACAATGTGGCGTGGCTCATTCAGCCATCGATGACGCAAGAGCAATGGATCCCGGGGCATCCCACGTGGGTGCTTGATTCCTTTCACATCCACAACCGAACGTCGCCAATTCGGTGCGTCCCTCTCGATTCCTAATGCCATGGGGACACAATTACGATAACTGGCGAGTTGGCAGAGTGGGACGTGTTTCGGGGGAATTCCTTCTCAATGCGCTCGGGCCCATGTCCCGTTGCATTGAGGTCGAATTCCCATAACAACTTGACGATGATTTAGCGTCGTTGATGCATTCGCAGCGGTGCGTTTTGGGGACTTACCCCGATCCCGGTTGTTATTGCCTTACGTGCATCGTTGATCTTGTGGAGGCACCTGGATGAATTACGACTAAACAAGTTGTGAAAGGAATTGACGGCGGCGAGGGCTGGTTCTTGATGGTATCGATCATGCCTAGCGAGATGGACATGGCGCTACCGGATGCTTCCCTCGCGCGCATGCCGTAGGCAATGTGGGTTGTGGTACGTTTTGTGTTGTTGGGTCGCACTGAATGCGAGGGCGTGTGAGTGGTGGTTGGGTTGTTTGTGTAAGTATGAATGGTTGTGGATGGCAGCGAGCGCCTCACGGCATGCTCCGACACCGCGCGTTCTTTGCGTCGGCCTGTGGGCATCCCATTCACACATTTAAAATAAAAAATGAACATTTAAGATTTATCCCAACAAAACTCCCCCATAAATTTTAAATTCTTCTTTCTTTCTTCGCGTTGCTTCTGCTTTTCTTCAACTTTCTGATCGCGCTTGTTTTCTTCAATATTGATCACTGACAAAAAAACATCTAACACCTTCCAACTTAATTAACTCCATCAAGCATCTCAGATTCCACGCTTCTCGTTCCTTTGCTGGCTTCTCAAGCTCCTTCGACATCTCGTCTTCTTCCTTATCCTCTCTATCCGGCTTCTGAATTGACTCGCCGCTCTCAGCATCTTCGATCTCGGTTCCCATAGCCGCAGTGGGTCATCGCATAATTGGTCATCGCGCTTGGTTGAAAAACTAGTGGCGCGAAGCTACCGAGCATTGGATTATGACTGAATGCCTCTAAGTCAGAATCCGAGCTAGAAGCGATGCGTGCGCCCGGTGACCTCAATAAGATATGGTTTTTCCAAGCATGCATGCAAAAAAATTAAACCAAAATTCAATTTCTAGGTCCGAATTTGGACTTCTTCCTCCTCAGAAAAAAGGTATTTACTTGTGCAAAACTGGCAACTGCAAATAAGGCTATTATGGGGGGAGCAGTTGCCTGCCGTCCCACACCCGCGGTGGGCTGTGCACCTGGTGCCCAACGAGATGCCCCGGATGCTTGATTTAGTGCCCCATGATGTGCGTCTGGTGCACCTTATGCTTGACTCGGTGCTTGACGAGATGCGTCTGATGCTTGACTTGGTGCCGGACGAGGTGCACCCGGTGCCTGACGTGGTGCACCCGATGATAGACTACACTAAATATTGACCAAAACAAATGCAGAAACACTATCAAATGAGTTGGAGGAACTCAAAAATCGTGGGAGCACCACACTCAAAGCCTTGGTAGTTGCATACAAGGCAAGGTTCCTATAGGTTAGGGGGAGCATGCATATTCAGATCAATGAAAAAATTCACCATGAAATCCAATGAAACTTGGAGGGGATGTTGGATATATTTAAGTATGGACGCCTGCAAAAAAACCAGCTCAAAATTCAATGCCGGGGTATGCTTTTCCATTTTTCCGGATTTTCTCAATTTTCACTCGTTCAGGGATTGATAAAAAATATTCTGGGCCCCGAAAAAGTGGTCTAAACGATGAAATTTGGCAAAAATAGGGTGGAGGTAACGATTCTCTGGTTAGTCTTTGATCGAATGGCCACCCTCTATAAATTCGGCCTTCTTCCTCGCAAAAAAAAAGTCTACTTGTGCAAAATTGGCAAATGAATATAAGCCTATTATATGGGGAGAGGAGGCATAGGCTCCAAAAATTCATTAAAAATCAATCCTTCCATGATATCCAATGAAACATGGAGAGGATGTTGGATATATTTAAGCATGGATGTTTACAAAAAACAGATCAAAATTCGATGTCTGGGTACGATTTTCCATTTTTTCGGATTTTCTCAAAATACGCCTCTTGAAAAATAAATATTAAATTAATCCAATGGAGAAAAATCATAAGACTTTGGGAACAATAAGATATGGTTTTTCCAAGCATGCATGCAAAAAATCAGACCAAAATTCAATTTCTAGGTCCGAATTTGGACTTCTTCCTCCTCAAAAAAAAGGTATTTACTTGTGCAAAACTGGCAACTGCATGTAAGGCTATTATAGGGGGAGCAGCTGCCTGCTTTCCCATGCCCGCGGTGGGCTGTGCACCTGGTGCCCAATGAGATGCCCCGGATGCTTGGCATGGTGCCCCATGATGCGCGCCTGGTGCCTGACGTGGTGCCCCGACCATCAGGCATGGTGCACCCTATGCTTGACTCGATGCCTGACGAGGTGCATGGAGTGGTGCACCAGGTGCCTGACGAGATGCGCCTGGTGCCGGACGAGGTGCACCCGGTGCCCTCGATGATAGACTACACTAAAAATTGACCAAAACAAATGCAGAAACACTATCAAATGAGTTGGAGGAACTCAAAAATCATGGGAGCACCACACACAAAGTCTTGGCAGTTGCATGCATACAAGGAAAGTTTCCTACAGGTTAGGGGGGAGCAGGCATATTCAGGTCAATGTAAAAATTCTCCATGAAATCCAATGAAACTTGGAGGGGATGTTGGATATATTTAAGTATGGAAGCCTGCAAAAAAGCAGCTCAAAATTCGATGTTGGGGTATGCTTTTCCATTTTTTCAGATTTTTTCAATTTTCGCTTGTTCAAGGACTGATAAAAAATATTTCGGGCAACGCAAAAGTGGTCTAAACGATGGAATTTGGCAAAAATAGGGTGGGGTAACGATTCTCTGGTTAGTTTTGATCGGATGGCCACCCTCTACAAATTGGGCCTTCTTCCTCCTCGCAAAAAAGGAGTCTACTTGTGCAAAATTGGCTTAATGCATATAAGCCTATTA
Organism: Gastrolobium villosum; assembly: GCA_032173675.1. Classification (NCBI taxonomy): domain Eukaryota; kingdom Viridiplantae; phylum Streptophyta; class Magnoliopsida; order Fabales; family Fabaceae; genus Gastrolobium; species Gastrolobium villosum. Next base: position 20,266 of record JAVKPL010007565.1, read on the forward strand.
TATGGGGGAGGAGGCATAGGCTCCAAAAATTCATTAAAACCAATCCTTCTATGAAATCCAATGAAACTTGGAGAGGATGTTGGATATATTTAAGCATGGATGTTTACAAAAAATCAGATCAAAATTCGATGTCTAGGTACGATTTTCCATTTTTTCGGATTTTCTCAAATTACGCCTCTTGGAAAATTAATATTAAATTAATCCCATGGAGAAAAATCATGGGACTTTGGGAAAAGTAAGATATGGTTTTTCCAAGCATGCATGCAAAAAATCAGACCGAAATTCAATTTCTAGGTCCAAATTTGGACTTCTTCCTCCTCAGAAAAAAGGTATTTACTTGTGCAAAACTGGCAACTGCAAATAAGGCTATTATAGGGGGGAGCAGCTGCCTTCCTTCCCACACCCGCGGTGGGCTGTGCACCTGGTGCCCGACGAGATGCCCCGGATGCTTGACATGGTTCCCGACGAGATGCCCCGGATGCTTGACATGGTGCCCCATGAGGCGCGCCTGGTGCCTGACGTGGTGCCTCGACCGTCAGGCATGGTGCACCCTATGCTTGACTCGATGCCTGACGAGGTGCATGGAGTGGTGCACCAGGTGCCTGACGAGATGCGCCTGGTGCCGGACGAGGTGCACCCGGTGCCATCGATGATAGACTACACTAAAAATTGACAAAACAAATGCAGAAACACTATCAAATGAGTTAGAGGAACTCAAAAATCGTGGGAGCACCACACACAAAGTCTTGGCAATTGCATGCATACAAGGCAAGGTTCCTACAGGTTAGGGGGAGCAGGCATATTCAGGTCAATGTAAAAATTCTCCATGAAATCCAATGAAACTTGGAGGGGATGTTGGATATATTTAAGTATGGACGCCTGCAAAAAAGCAGCTCAAAATTCGATGTTGGGGTGTGCTTTTCCATTTTTTCAGATTTTTTCAATTTTCGCTTGTTCAAGGATTGATAAAAAATATTTCGGGTACCGAAAAAGTGGTCTAAACGATGGAATTTGGCAAAAATAGGGTGGGGGTAATGATTCTCTGGTTAGTTTTGATCGGATGGCCACCCTCTACAAATTGGGCCTTCTTCCTCCTAGCAAAAAAAGAGTCTACTTGTGCAAAATTGGCTTAATGCATATAAGCCTATTATATGGGGGGAGGAGGCATAGGCTCCAAAAATTCATTAAAACCAATCCTTCTATGAAATCCAATGAAACTTGGAGAGGATGTTGGATATATTTAAGCATGGATGATTACAAAAAATCAGATCAAAATTCGATGTCTAGGTACGATTTTCCATTTTTTCGGTTTTTCTCAAATTACGCCTCTTGAAAAATTAATATTAAGATAGCTGCTAATGGGAAAGGAATTGGGCTTAAGTTCAAAGGGCCCAACTCACATAACATGGGCTTGAGTAAGTGGCCCACTCACATCACGTACCCTTCGGTCCACTTGGCACGCACTCTGGCCCTTGTGCTTCTCCTTGGACCAGCTGCTTCTGATTCATCTTGTTGAACCACCGCTTGCCCTATCTCAAGTGGTTCTGCCTCATACGTTTCCTCAATCTTATCACCGACAACTCCACCGACAACCTCTCCGTCATCCATCTTGTGTTCGTCCAGTATAAGGGTCGTGTCAATATTCCAACACAACAAAAACAAAGTGTGCTTCTAAATTTGATGTATTTCTTCTATTGCTATAAAGTCAGCCACGTTATTAAAAAATCCAAAGGAAAACATATATATATATATATATATATATATATATACATAAAATTCAAAATACGTTGACTGGTTTTTAAAGTTGATTACTTTGTTTTAAAATAAATCGCAAGTCAAATCATCATTACCAAATAATACACCGATGGAGTAAAAGTTGAAATTGAAATAATAAATATGCACATTAAAGATTTCGAGTAAATACACCGATGGAGTAACCAATTCCATACAAAATTCAAATAATATACGTATAATTCTTGCATAAAAACTTCACGTTTGACCTTAATTGTCATAATCTCCATGCACATAACCGGGACCACTTATTTTTTTTTTTTTTAAAAAAAGTAACAAAATAATAACAATTTATAATTGTCACCCTTAAAATCCGTGCAACTAAAAGAAACAACCTTACTGCAAACACATTTGAATTAACCGGAAGCAAAAGTTAAGATTTTATTTTATTTTTTATTAAAAAATAAAATTCACAAACAGTAAAAATCTATATATCAAGGGAAGATTTAGATATATCCTAAAATATATATTCAAACAGTATATCCCAAAAATATATATTCAAACGGTATATCCTAAAATACATATATATTCAAACTACGTTTGCAAATATATATTTTAGTTAATATAACTCGTATCTTGTTGATATAACTAACAAACAAACAAACATTAATCGTGCCTTGAAAATCGGAACAGATAAAAAAAAAACAGTAATGGCAAACGAAACAAACAGATTGTATCATTTTTTTTCCTTGCCTAAAACACAAAGTCACGACCTAAGGGAAGCATTTCTATAGGTAGAAAATTAGATATCAGCTTTTCAGCAAACAGTTGTTACATGACGATTCAAATAACACATAGTTTCTTAACATTGCGCTGAAAACCTACTCGCCAATTTCACTACTACTAGCCTCTTTCAAAAAATTAAAAACAAGTGAAGTTGTATCAAAAATCTTATGGGTGTGTCTCCATATAAAAAAAGAAGTTGCACTTTCACATTCAACCCAAGAAACCAAAGCGAAAAATGAAAGCACACACCCTAAAATAAAAAACAAAGCAAAAAGTAAAGTGCTTTCTACGAATCTGAATGGAAAAAAAAAAGTTGATAGATATGAAAACAGGACTTACCAAAACGCAGATAGGCTAGAATAAACAAAAGTGTACCGGAGAATATGAAGCTGGAAAGAGATTTGAGATGCAAACTTGTGTTTGAAATCCGCCTATGAATAGTGTACGAATGGTAATGAAATAGGAATGGGGCCGACAATGAAAACAATAAGCTGGCCACTGACGGAGCTGACCAGAGTTAGCGGAGTTGGACGATGACAGCGGAGCTGACCGGCAACGAGGTTAGCTTGTGAATGGGAAGAGGAGTACCGTTGTCTTTGAATAAAATAATTTATTTTTTGCTTTCCTATATGACCCATTGGTAACCGAGAGACTCCATTGTTTGATAATTTGTTTGGTATAATGATCGTATAATATAAATTTATAAACTAAGATCTATTTATAGATTAAAATGTGTATAACTTAATTAGGTCTAAGGGGATGAGATTAGGCCCGATAAGAATTGATATAATAACTAGTGCAATTCTCAATAATTTTAATATTATTTTAATATTAATATATTAAAATAAAATATAATTTTTCAATATATAATTTTTTTAAATATTGAGATTTCTATTATTATGAAAATTAAAATATTTTTTGGACACGTTGTATAAAAATTAATATCATATGACATATTTTGAATAATTATATATATTCTTTATTTAAAGGTATTTTTGTCAAAAATATTTATTTTTATCTTATCTAGTATTATACAGTGCATTGTCAAACACTGGATTATATTATCTTATACAATACCATGCCAAATACTAGATAATATTAAAATTTAATGTCTACAAAAAAATATCAAAATTTAATTAGGTTATATACAATCAGGCCTTATCCTATTCTGTGTACCAAACATACCCTTAGGGCGTGTTTCGTGTGATGTATAAGACTTGATAATATAAGCTTATACTATATGTTATGACATTTTCAGTTGTTTGGTGTGACCATCCTATAGCATAAGCTTATACAACAGAACCCCTTAATATATCAAAATGATGTATAACTTAATCAGGCCTAAAGAGTGAGATTAGGCCTGATAAGGAGTTAATGTATTAATATATAATTTCAATATTATTATATTAAAATAATTTTTTTAATATATTAATTTTAAAATATTGGAGGATATTATGTTATACAATACCATACCAAACGTTGGATAGTATTAAAATTTAATCATGTCTTATACTATCTGGTCTTATTCTATCAGTCCTAATCCTATACTATGCACCAAATATGCCGTTAACTTTTATATAATACGTAAAAAAGAGGCGCTCAGTTGCAAAAGAGGTTTGTGAGGTTCAAAAGTTGTCGACAACAACTACATGAGCTTGCCGATAAGTTGCAGCTCTTGAATAACATTTACTCTCCGAAGCCAGTTCATGCTATCCATCTCAACAAAAAAATCGTATCATGAGTTGATAGGAAGAGAATTAGGGGAAAATTGTGAAATATAAGAAAATATGGCCAATAGACCTTGATAAGTTGATTGGGCTCTCTTGAGCGACACCAAGCTTCCTTCCAGGCAAGATTTTTTGCATGCATTTCAGCAAAATGACCCGGCAAATAAGCCTTCCTTTCTTCTTTTCGTTGGGCTATAGCAACATACAAAGGCTTTTGTCCAATAAACTTGTGACTCATTTCTTTTAAGGCTTTACTTGCTTCCTCCCGAGTAGAAAATGCCACAAAACCATATCCCTTGCTATGCCCATGTGCATCTAGCATCACCTTACAAGATGTTATAGTTCCAAACTCAGACAATACTTCTCTCAGCTTTTCATCATCTACATTATCATCAAGAAATTGCAAGTACAAATTAGTTCCTTGTAATTTTTCATATGTGCTAATTTTGGATTTCAACTCAGTTTCTCTTTCGGCTTTCCTTTGAGCTCTCCCCACAAATAAAACCTTGTTATCCGTGACAGTGGTTCCATTTAACATCTCAACTGCTGCTGCTGCTGAATTTGGACTTTGGAAATTTACAAAACCAAAACACCTAGACTTCCCATTCACATACTTCATTATAGTTGCACTAGTTATTGTACCATAAGGGCCAAATAATTTTTTCAGATCGTTATCCGTATATGTTTTCGGGAAATTTTTCACATACACGTTAGTGAAATTTGGTAGTCCATTTTCCTGAGATCTTTCTTCTAGCCAAACAATGTGTGGAACATAAACTTGAGTCATTGCCTTTCAAAAAGAACGTTAGGTGTATTAGTAAAAATTTGCCAGTTAAAATTGAAGCTGTTATGGTCCTGCACGAAAGGCCCATATAATCGGCCCACTTCAACAACCTGGCGAGAGGCCCATATAATCAGGCCCATTCGGACAACCCGGCGACGTTCAAACTCGGCTACAGGTAATCTCAGAATAACGTAACGGGTTGCACTTAAGACGTGTGACGCACGGCACGTTACCATTCGTAATGGCCGACCAAGCTGTAATGACCACCGCGTCATGACAGCTCAGCTCCACGTACAAACCCTAGTAGCAGCCCCTATAAAGGGAAGGACGATTCGACGGTAAAGGACACTCTTAACTTCGACTCACGATCCTCACTACACCGTGACCACAATCACACACTTTACCTAGTATTCAACGATCAGGCTAGGTTTAAGGATATCTTTACAGTAGATATTCCTGAACCAAAGCAATACGATCTAGATTAATCCGTCATCCTAGTTGGGCTGAACATTCCTATCTCTAAGACAGAACAGAAGCCAATAAGGAAATATGCATGTACCTACTGGATAACTAGAACTGGAAAAAGAAAGAGAGCTGGAAAAAGAATGAATATTTATATAATAGTCAATTGGTTGAGAGCTTAAATCCGAAGTTGTGCAACATGGACATATGCATACCTACTGGATAACTAGTTCCGGAGATAAAATATGTCTTTCCATCAACTCAGTTTTTAGAGACAACACATAAATAATATTATATTTAGATTTTATTTTTCTTAGACACATATACAAAGAGCTGTAGATTTTAATTTATTTATGCACTTGAGTCAGGACAAAAATCAAAATTTAAATTTTATTTGGATTTCGTCTATTTACACATTAATAACAAATTGTGTGGCTTCCAAGAAATTATGTGGAGGAGGTTTAAAGATTAAAGATTTAAATCTTCTTGCTTAGAATATTGCTGGTAAGTGTTGAAATGCAATATACCCTTCAATGTAGGCTACACCGCGGGTTGAATGGAGAACGCTTCTCTTCAATTTCTTCTTGCTTGAGAATTTGTTACGTCGAATAAAATTTTGGATGAATCTATCAATGATGTTTTTACTTTGAGCGCAAGAAATATAATACGGAGGGTTTGACCAATTCAAAAGGTAGTTTAGTTGAATAGATAAATAGATGGATGAATAGATAAGATAAATAGATTGGATAGTTCGATCGATAGATATACAAAAAAAAGATATATAGATAAACTTATAATCAAGGAAGTAAATAAATAAATACTGAATCTTATTTTAAAAAAATATTAACAAACTTTTAAATCTAGAACTATTTTGAATTTAATTTCAACAGGACTTAATTTGACCCATAACTCTAATTGCCCTCCAGTAAAGTTTCGCTAAAGTGTTGAAGAGTCCGGTGTGTGTCGTATAAAGGAAGAAAAACTAGAAAAAAATGGGTTTATCATCTATCATTTAACATGACCACAAAAACTTTCCTACACTCACAACATTTTGTGGGGCCCACAGCAAAAAAAAAAAAACTCTGGCATGCAAAACGAATCTCTATAACATAACACAATCACTTTTCCTACAACATAACTCTTATAAAACCCAAAAAAATATATGATATAGTTCGTGGATTATAAGGAAATTTATGGGCCCAATCATATAGTATAGTTTATGTATTTAAATTGCTCGAGCCCAACTTAACGATTCACACAGTTAAGCACCAAATAATTTTTTAGTTAATTCAATTTTGTAATTAATGTTGACTCTCATAAAGTGCGATGTTTTTAGAGCCTGTTGGTGTGATGTATAAGACTTGATAGTATAAGCGTATACTTTACGTTATGACATTTTCAGTTATTTGGTGTGACTATCGTCAAGTATATATAAGCTTATACAGCAGAATCCCTTAATACATCAAAATAATGTATAACTTAATCATGCCTAAGGGAGTGAGATTAGGCCTAATAAGGGGTTAATGTATTAATATTGCTTACAAGTACAATTCTCAAGAACTAATATATCATTTCAATATTATTATATTAAAATATTTTTTTAATATATTAATTTTTAAAATATTGGAGGATATTATCTTATACAATACCAGACCAAACGCTGGATAGTATTAAAATTTAATCAAGTCTTATACTATCAGATATAATCCTATACTATGCACCAAACATGTCCTTAACTTCTATGTAATACATAAAAAAGAGGCGATCAGTTGCAAAAGAGGTTTGTGATGTTCAAAAGTTGCCTATAACAACTACAGGAGCTTGCCAAACTGAGCAATGGGATTTTTGGCACATTCGCATAGTAAATCCACTATTATACTACTAATAATATTATTAGTATTATTTTTAAGTTTGAAAAAAAGAAATATATATTATTCATTTCAGCAATATATATTCTTGTGCGATATAATTATATATATAACCATTAATTTATCTTGTATTGTATCACGTAGGTTTCATTAAATGTATCGTTGATATGCTATTGACATTAGCAATTTGATAGATCCAATATGTCTGCAAATCCCAACAAAGCATCATTGGCTACACGATCACGTCGGAGCAAAGTCTTACACTATCACCTCACTTTATTTTATTCAAATAAAAGAGTTACTACAATATAAAAAATGGCATAAAGCCATAAGAAATATCAAAAGGGATAAACCTACGTTGAAAACCCCGCCCCCACTAGCCTCGTTAAAACCTTTTCCGAGTAAAAACCCATCTAGGGAAAACCTCAGAAAGGAAAAAGAGTACCAGGGATACAAACTACATGAAATGCATTACAACTTATAGGAGGAATGTTTGCTGTAAGGATGTGAGCCTATATAGGTAGTGAGTGGTTGATTATCATAAGCACAGTAATTTCCATCTTCTAGCGGATTTATGCTGACAAGAGAACAATTGGGCTTGTACTCCATCTTGGCACTTTATCCCGTTCGCCACCTGCCACTAATAGGAAAAGAAAATTATTGTGTGTTCCAAATACGCTCTTAAGCTATATACTAAAAAAGAAAAATGAAAACAAATATGTTCTTAGGCTTCAATCTATACATTAGAGAAAATGTACTTATGGTTTCATAACTCTCCTTCAGCATTTTCACCGTGCCAAGCAACAACAATGAAATAATTTTGACATATAATCTTGCAGGAAAAAGTGAGTATATTTATGTTGAATACCAAATAGATAACGAACAAATGAAAAAGGAAACTTCAATGAATAAAGTCATTCAGAAGCTGAAATGAGTATTATTCCCACAATAATGTGCTAACCTTGTCGAGAAGTATGTGAGATTCAATAATATTTAACATCATATTATGCTTCTCCTGATCATGAATGAATTTTGGGACCTGTGCAGGTTCTTGAATAACATTTACTCTCTGAAGCCAATTTATGCTATCTATCTCAACAAAAAAATAGTATCATGAGTTGATAGGAAGAGAATTAGGGGAAAATTGTGAAATATAAAAAAATTGGATCCACTGGACCTTGATAAGTTGATTGGACTCTCTTGAGCCCACCAAGCTTCCTTCCAGGCAAGATTTTTTGCCCGCATTTCAGCGAAATGACCTGGCAAATAAGCCTTCCTCTCTTCTTTTCGTTGGGCTATAGCAACATACAAAGGCTTTTGTCCAATAAACTTGTGACTCATTTCTTTTAAGGCTTACAAGATGTTATAGTTCCAAACTTAGAAAATACATCTCTCAGCTTTTCATCATCTACATTATCTTCAAGAAATTTCAAGTACAGATTACTTCCTTGTAATTTTTCATACGTGTTAATTTTGGCTTTCAACTCAATTTCTCTTTCGGCTTTCCTTTGAGCTCTCCCCCCAAATAAAACCTTGTTATCCGTGACTGTAGTTCCATTTAACATCTCAACTGCTGTTGCTGCTGAATTTGGACTTTGGAAATTTACAAAACCAAAACACCTAGACTTCCCATTCACATCCTTCATTATAGTTGCACTAGTGATTGTACCAAAAGGGCCAAATAACTTTTTCAGATCCTCATCCGTATATGTTTCCGAGAAATTTTTCACATAAACATTAGTGAAATTTGGTAATCCATTTTCCCGAGATCTTTCCTCTAGCCAAACAATATGTGGAACATAAACTTGAGTCATTGTCTGTCACGTTTGACCTTAATTGTCATAATCTCCATGCACATAACCGGGACCACTTATATTTTTTTTAAAAAAAAGAAGTAACAAAATAATAACAATTTATAATTGTCACCCTTAAAATCCGTGCAACTAAAAGAAACAACCTTACTGCAAACACATTTGAATTAACCGGAAGCAAAAGTTAAGATTTTATTTTATTTTTTATTAAAAAATAAAATTCACAAACAGTAAAAATCTATATATCACGGGAAGATTTAGATATATCCTAAAATATATATTCAAACAGTATATCCCAAAAATATATATTCAAACGGTATATCCTAAAATACATATATATTCAAACTACGTTTGCAAATATATATTTTAGTTAATATAACTCGTATCTTGTTGATATAACTAACAAACAAACAAACATTAATCGTGCCTTGAAAATCGGAACAGATAAAAAAAAAGAACAGTAATGGCAAACGAAACAAACAGATTGTATCAATTTTTTTTTTTTGCCTAAAACACAAAGTCACGACCTAAGGGAAGCATTTCTATAGGTAGAAAATTAGATATCAGCTTTTCAGCAAACAGTTGTTACATGACGATTCAAATAACACATAGTTTCTTAACATTTCGCTGAAAACCTACTCGCCAATTTCACTACTACTAGCCTCTTAGTGAGTGATTGATTATCTTAAGCACAGTAATTTCCATTTTCTAGCGGATTTATGCTGACAAGAGAACAATTGGGCTTGTACTCCATCTTGGCACTTTATCCCGTTCGCCACCTGCCACTAATAGGAAAAGAAAATTATT
>JAVKPL010007566.1:10000-12500 GCA_032173675.1 Gastrolobium villosum
ATATCAATGATTAATGAGTCAGTTATAAAGTAATGAGGCTGTTACGTGTGGAGTTAAGTTATTCAGATCAATGAAGAGGATTGCGATGCGGGATGAAACTTGGATGATATTAATGAGTTAGTTATAAAGTAATGAGGCTGTTATGTGTGGAGTTATGTTATTCATATCAATGATTAATGAGTCAGTTATAAAGTAATGAGGCTGTTACGTGTGGAGTTAAGTTATTCAGATCAATGAAGAGGATTGCGATGCGGGATGAAACTTGGATGATATTAATGAGTTAGTTATAAAGTAATGAGGCTGTTATGTGTGGAGTTATGTTATTCATATCAATGATTAATGAGTCAGTTATAAAGTAATGAGGCTGTTACGTGTGGAGTTATGTTATTCAGATCAATGAAGAGGATTGCGATGCGGGATGAAACTTGGATGATATTAATGAGTTAGTTATAAAGTAATGAGGCTGTTATGTGTGGAGTTATGTTATTCATATCAATGATTAATGAGTCAGTTATAAAGTAATGAGGCTGTTACGTGTGGAGTTAAGTTATTCAGATCAATGAAGAGGATTGCGATGCGGGATGAAACTTGGATGATATTAATGAGTTAGTTATAAAGTAATGAGGCTGTTATGTGTGGAGTTATGTTATTCATATCAATGATTAATGAGTCAGTTATAAAGTAATGAGGCTGTTACGTGTGGAGTTAAGTTATTCAGATCAATGAAGAGGATTGCGATGCGGGATGAAACTTGGATGATATTAATGAGTTAGTTATAAAGTAATGAGGCTGTTATGTGTGGAGTTATGTTATTCATATCAATGATTAATGAGTCAGTTATAAAGTAATGAGGCTGTTACGTGTGGAGTTATGTTATTCAGATCAATGAAGAGGATTGCGATGCGGGATGAAACTTGGATGATATTAATGAGTTAGTTATAAAGTAATGAGGCTGTTATGTGTGGAGTTATGTTATTCATATCAATGATTAATGAGTCAGTTATAAAGTAATGAGGCTGTTACGTGTGGAGTTAAGTTATTCAGATCAATGAAGAGGATTGCGATGCGGGATGAAACTTGGATGATATTAATGAGTTAGTTATAAAGTAATGAGGCTGTTATGTGTGGAGTTATGTTATTCATATCAATGATTAATGAGTCAGTTATAAAGTAATGAGGCTGTTACGTGTGGAGTTATGTTATTCAGATCAATGAAGAGGATTGCGATGCGGGATGAAACTTGGATGATATTAATGAGTTAGTTATAAAGTAATGAGGCTGTTATGTGTGGAGTTATGTTATTCATATCAATGATTAATGAGTCAGTTATAAAGTAATGAGGCTGTTACGTGTGGAGTTATGTTATTCAGATCAATGAAGAGGATTGCGATGCGGGATGAAACTTGGATGATATTAATGAGTTAGTTATAAAGTAATGAGGCTGTTATGTGTGGAGTTATGTTATTCATATCAATGATTAATGAGTCAGTTATAAAGTAATGAGGCTGTTACGTGTGGAGTTATGTTATTCAGATCAATGAAGAGGATTGCGATGCGGGATGAAACTTGGATGATATTAATGAGTTAGTTATAAAGTAATGAGGCTGTTATGTGTGGAGTTATGTTATTCATGACAATGATTAATGAGTCAGTTATAAAGTAATGAGGCTGTTATGTGTGGAGTAAGCTTTTCCATTTTTTCGGATTTTCTCAATTTTCGCCTGTTCAGGGATCGATAAAAAATATTTCAGGCCCCGAAAAAGTGGTCTAAACGATGGAATTTGGCAAAAATAGGGTGGGCGTAACAATTCTCTTGTTAGTCTTGATCGGATGGCCACCCTCTACAAATTGGGCCTTCTTCCTCCTCGCAAAAAAAGTGGTCTACTTGTGCAAAATTGGCAAATGCATATAAGCCTATTACATATGGGGGGAGCAGGCATCATCCGCTCCAAAAATTCATTAGAAATCAATCCTTCCATGAAATCCGATGAAACTTGGAGGGAGGGGGTGGGGTGGGGGATCTGTTTAAGCATGGATGCTTGCAAAAAACCAGATCAAAATTCGATGCCTGGGTACGATTTTCCATTTTTTTTCAGATTTTCTCAAATTACGCCTCTTGAAAAATTAATAATAAATTAATCCCACTCGGAAAAATCATGAAACTTTGGGAACAGTAAGATATGGTTTTTCCAAGCATGCATGCAAAAAATCATACTGGAATTCAATTTCTAGGTCCGAATTTGGACGTCTTCCTCCTCAGAAAAAAGGTATCTAGTTGAACGAAACTGGCAACTGCATGTAAGGCTATTATATATATACACATATATTGGGGGAGCAGGCATCATCCGCTCCAAAAATTCATTAGAAATCAATCCTTCCATGAAATCCGATGAAACTTGGAGGGAGGGGGGTGGGGTGGGGTGGGGGATCTGTTTAAGCATGGATGCTTGCAAAAAACCAGATCAAAATTCGATGCCTGGGTACGATTTTCCATTTTTTT
>JAVKPL010007566.1:20000-30390 GCA_032173675.1 Gastrolobium villosum
GTGCCTGACGCGGCGCACCCGATGCCTCACTAATGAGTCAGTTATAAAGTAATGAGGCTGTTACGTGTGGAGTTATGTTATTCAGATCAATGAAGAGGATTGCGATGCAGGATGAAACTTGGATGATATTAATGAGTTAGTTATGAAGTAATGAGGCTGTTATGTGTGGAGTTATGTTATTCATATCAATGATTAATGAGTCAGTTATAAAGTAATGAGGCTGTTACGTGTGGAGTTAAGTTATTCAGATCAATGAAGAGGATTGCGATGCGGGATGAAACTTGGATGATATTAATGAGTTAGTTATAAAGTAATGAGGCTGTTATGTGTGGAGTTATGTTATTCATATCAATGATTAATGAGTCAGTTATAAAGTAATGAGGCTGTTACGTGTGGAGTTATGTTATTCAGATCAATGAAGAGGATTGCGATGCGGGATGAAACTTGGATGATATTAATGAGTTAGTTATAAAGTAATTAGGCTGTTATGTGTGGAGTTATGTTATTCATATCAATGATTAATGAGTCAGTTATAAAGTAATGAGGCTGTTACGTGTGGAGTTAAGTTATTCAGATCAATGAAGAGGATTGCGATGCGGGATGAAACTTGGATGATATTAATGAGTTAGTTATAAAGTAATGAGGCTGTTATGTGTGGAGTTATGTTATTCATATCAATGATTAATGAGTCAGTTATAAAGTAATGAGGTTGTTACGTGTGGAGTTATGTTATTCAGATCAATGAAGAGGATTGTGATGCGGGATGTTATGTTATTGCGATGCGGGATGAAACTTGGATGATATTAATGAGTTAGTTATAAAGTAATGAGGCTGTTATGTGTGGAGTTATGTTATTCATATCAATGATTAATGAGTCAGTTATAAAGTAATGAGGCTGTTACGTGTGGAGTTAAGTTATTCAGATCAATGAAGAGGATTGCGATGCGGGATGAAACTTGGATGATATTAATGAGTTAGTTATAAAGTAATGAGGCTGTTATGTGTGGAGTTATGTTATTCATATCAATGATTAATGAGTCAGTTATAAAGTAATGAGGCTGTTACGTGTGGAGTTAAGTTATTCAGATCAATGAAGAGGATTGCGATGCGGGATGAAACTTGGATGATATTAATGAGTTAGTTATAAAGTAATGAGGCTGTTATGTGTGGAGTTATGTTATTCATATCAATGATTAATGAGTCAGTTATAAAGTAATGAGGCTGTTACGTGTGGAGTTATGTTATTCAGATCAATGAAGAGGATTGCGATGCGGGATGAAACTTGGATGATATTAATGAGTTAGTTATAAAGTAATGAGGCTGTTATGTGTGGAGTTATGTTATTCATATCAATGATTAATGAGTCAGTTATAAAGTAATGAGGCTGTTACGTGTGGAGTTAAGTTATTCAGATCAATGAAGAGGATTGCGATGCGGGATGAAACTTGGATGATATTAATGAGTTAGTTATAAAGTAATGAGGCTGTTATGTGTGGAGTTATGTTATTCATATCAATGATTAATGAGTCAGTTATAAAGTAATGAGGCTGTTACGTGTGGAGTTATGTTATTCAGATCAATGAAGAGGATTGCGATGCGGGATGAAACTTGGATGATATTAATGAGTTAGTTATAAAGTAATGAGGCTGTTATGTGTGGAGTTATGTTATTCATATCAATGATTAATGAGTCAGTTATAAAGTAATGAGGCTGTTACGTGTGGAGTTATGTTATTCAGATCAATGAAGAGGATTGCGATGCGGGATGAAACTTGGATGATATTAATGAGTTAGTTATAAAGTAATGAGGCTGTTATGTGTGGAGTTATGTTATTCATATCAATGATTAATGAGTCAGTTATAAAGTAATGAGGCTGTTACGTGTGGAGTTATGTTATTCAGATCAATGAAGAGGATTGCGATGCGGGATGAAACTTGGATGATATTAATGAGTTAGTTATAAAGTAATGAGGCTGTTATGTGTGGAGTTATGTTATTCATATCAATGATTAATGAGTCAGTTATAAAGTAATGAGGCTGTTACGTGTGGAGTTATGTTATTCAGATCAATGAAGAGGATTGCGATGCGGGATGAAACTTGGATGATATTAATGAGTTAGTTATAAAGTAATGAGGCTGTTATGTGTGGAGTTATGTTATTCATATCAATGATTAATGAGTCAGTTATAAAGTAATGAGGCTGTTACGTGTGGAGTTAAGTTATTCAGATCAATGAAGAGGATTGCGATGCGGGATGAAACTTGGATGATATTAATGAGTTAGTTATAAAGTAATGAGGCTGTTATGTGTGGAGTTATGTTATTCATATCAATGATTAATGAGTCAGTTATAAAGTAATGAGGCTGTTACGTGTGGAGTTATGTTATTCAGATCAATGAAGAGGATTGCGATGCGGGATGAAACTTGGATGATATTAATGAGTTAGTTATAAAGTAATGAGGCTGTTATGTGTGGAGTTATGTTATTCATATCAATGATTAATGAGTCAGTTATAAAGTAATGAGGCTGTTACGTGTGGAGTTATGTTATTCAGATCAATGAAGAGGATTGCGATGCGGGATGAAACTTGGATGATATTAATGAGTTAGTTATAAAGTAATGAGGCTGTTATGTGTGGAGTTATGTTATTCATATCAATGATTAATGAGTCAGTTATAAAGTAATGAGGCTGTTACGTGTGGAGTTATGTTATTCAGATCAATGAAGAGGATTGCGATGCGGGATGAAACTTGGATGATATTAATGAGTTAGTTATAAAGTAATGAGGCTGTTATGTGTGGAGTTATGTTATTCATATCAATGATTAATGAGTCAGTTATAAAGTAATGAGGCTGTTACGTGTGGAGTTATGTTATTCAGATCAATGAAGAGGATTGCGATGCGGGATGAAACTTGGATGATATTAATGAGTTAGTTATAAAGTAATGAGGCTGTTATGTGTGGAGTTATGTTATTCATATCAATGATTAATGAGTCAGTTATAAAGTAATGAGGCTGTTACGTGTGGAGTTAAGTTATTCAGATCAATGAAGAGGATTGCGATGCGGGATGAAACATGGATGATATTAATGAGTTAGTTATAAAGTAATGAGGCTGTTATGTGTGGAGTTATGTTATTCATATCAATGATTAATGAGTCAGTTATAAAGTAATGAGGCTGTTACGTGTGGAGTTATGTTATTCAGATCAATGAAGAGGATTGCGATGCGGGATGAAACTTGGATGATATTAATGAGTTAGTTATAAAGTAATGAGGCTGTTATGTGTGGAGTTATGTTATTCATATCAATGATTAATGAGTCAGTTATAAAGTAATGAGGCTGTTACGTGTGGAGTTAAGTTATTCAGATCAATGAAGAGGATTGCGATGCGGGATGAAACTTGGATGATATTAATGAGTTAGTTATAAAGTAATGAGGCTGTTATGTGTGGAGTTATGTTATTCATATCAATGATTAATGAGTCAGTTATAAAGTAATGAGGCTGTTACGTGTGGAGTTAAGTTATTCAGATCAATGAAGAGGATTGCGATGCGGGATGAAACTTGGATGATATTAATGAGTTAGTTATAAAGTAATGAGGCTGTTATGTGTGGAGTTATGTTATTCATATCAATGATTAATGAGTCAGTTATAAAGTAATGAGGCTGTTACGTGTGGAGTTATGTTATTCAGATCAATGAAGAGGATTGCGATGCGGGATGAAACTTGGATGATATTAATGAGTTAGTTATAAAGTAATGAGGCTGTTATGTGTGGAGTTATGTTATTCATATCAATGATTAATGAGTCAGTTATAAAGTAATGAGGCTGTTACGTGTGGAGTTAAGTTATTCAGATCAATGAAGAGGATTGCGATGCGGGATGAAACTTGGATGATATTAATGAGTTAGTTATAAAGTAATGAGGCTGTTATGTGTGGAGTTATGTTATTCATATCAATGATTAATGAGTCAGTTATAAAGTAATGAGGCTGTTACGTGTGGAGTTATGTTATTCAGATCAATGAAGAGGATTGCGATGCGGGATGAAACTTGGATGATATTAATGAGTTAGTTATAAAGTAATGAGGCTGTTATGTGTGGAGTTATGTTATTCATATCAATGATTAATGAGTCAGTTATAAAGTAATGAGGCTGTTACGTGTGGAGTTATGTTATTCAGATCAATGAAGAGGATTGCGATGCGGGATGAAACTTGGATGATATTAATGAGTTAGTTATAAAGTAATGAGGCTGTTATGTGTGGAGTTATGTTATTCATATCAATGATTAATGAGTCAGTTATAAAGTAATGAGGCTGTTACGTGTGGAGTTATGTTATTCAGATCAATGAAGAGGATTGCGATGCGGGATGAAACTTGGATGATATTAATGAGTTAGTTATAAAGTAATGAGGCTGTTATGTGTGGAGTTATGTTATTCATATCAATGATTAATGAGTCAGTTATAAAGTAATGAGGCTGTTACGTGTGGAGTTATGTTATTCAGATCAATGAAGAGGATTGCGATGCGGGATGAAACTTGGATGATATTAATGAGTTAGTTATAAAGTAATGAGGCTGTTATGTGTGGAGTTATGTTATTCATATCAATGATTAATGAGTCAGTTATAAAGTAATGAGGCTGTTACGTGTGGAGTTATGTTATTCAGATCAATGAAGAGGATTGCGATGCGGGATGAAACTTGGATGATATTAATGAGTTAGTTATAAAGTAATGAGGCTGTTATGTGTGGAGTTATGTTATTCATATCAATGATTAATGAGTCAGTTATAAAGTAATGAGGCTGTTACGTGTGGAGTTATGTTATTCAGATCAATGAAGAGGATTGCGATGCGGGATGAAACTTGGATGATATTAATGAGTTAGTTATAAAGTAATGAGGCTGTTATGTGTGGAGTTATGTTATTCATATCAATGATTAATGAGTCAGTTATAAAGTAATGAGGCTGTTACGTGTGGAGTTATGTTATTCAGATCAATGAAGAGGATTGCGATGCGGGATGAAACTTGGATGATATTAATGAGTTAGTTATAAAGTAATGAGGCTGTTATGTGTGGAGTTATGTTATTCATATCAATGATTAATGAGTCAGTTATAAAGTAATGAGGCTGTTACGTGTGGAGTTAGTTATTCAGATCAATGAAGAGGATTGCGATGCGGGATGAAACTTGGATGATATTAATGTGTTAGTTATAAAGTAATGAGGCTGTTATGTGTGGAGTTATGTTATTCATATCAATGATTAATGAGTCAGTTATAAAGTAATGAGGCTGTTACGTGTGGAGTTATGTTATTTCAGATCAATGAAGAGGATTGCGATGCGGGATGAAACTTGGATGATATTAATGAGTTAGTTATAAAGTAATGAGGCTGTTATGTGTGGAGTTATGTTATTCATATCAATGATTAATGAGTCAGTTATAAAGTAATGAGGCTGTTACGTGTGGAGTTATGTTATTCAGATCAATGAAGAGGATTGCGATGCGGGATGAAACTTGGATGATATTAATGAGTTAGTTATAAAGTAATGAGGCTGTTATGTGTGGAGTTATGTTATTCATATCAATGATTAATGAGTCAGTTATAAAGTAATGAGGCTGTTACGTGTGGAGTTAAGTTATTCAGATCAATGAAGAGGATTGCGATGCGGGATGAAACTTGGATGATATTAATGAGTTAGTTATAAAGTAATGAGGCTGTTATGTGTGGAGTTATGTTATTCATATCAATGATTAATGAGTCAGTTATAAAGTAATGAGGCTGTTACGTGTGGAGTTATGTTATTCAGATCAATGAAGAGGATTGCGATGCGGGATGAAACTTGGATGATATTAATGAGTTAGTTATAAAGTAATGAGGCTGTTATGTGTGGAGTTATGTTATTCATATCAATGATTAATGAGTCAGTTATAAAGTAATGAGGCTGTTACGTGTGGAGTTATGTTATTCAGATCAATGAAGAGGATTGCGATGCGGGATGAAACTTGGATGATATTAATGAGTTAGTTATAAAGTAATGAGGCTGTTATGTGTGGAGTTATGTTATTCATATCAATGATTAATGAGTCAGTTATAAAGTAATGAGGCTGTTACGTGTGGAGTTATGTTATTCAGATCAATGAAGAGGATTGCGATGCAGGATGAAACTTGGATGATATTAATGAGTTAGTTATAAAGTAATGAGGCTGTTATGTGTGGAGTTATGTTAT
This sequence comes from Gastrolobium villosum, assembly GCA_032173675.1. Taxonomy (NCBI): domain Eukaryota; kingdom Viridiplantae; phylum Streptophyta; class Magnoliopsida; order Fabales; family Fabaceae; genus Gastrolobium; species Gastrolobium villosum. The sequence goes on from JAVKPL010007566.1 coordinate 26,235, forward strand.
TCATATCAATGATTAATGAGTCAGTTATAAAGTAATGAGGCTGTTACGTGTGGAGTTATGTTATTCAGATCAATGAAGAGGATTGCGATGCGGGATGAAACTTGGATGATATTAATGAGTTAGTTATAAAGTAATGAGGCTGTTATGTGTGGAGTTATGTTATTCATATCAATGATTAATGAGTCAGTTATAAAGTAATGAGGCTGTTACGTGTGGAGTTAAGTTATTCAGATCAATGAAGAGGATTGCGATACGGGATGAAACTTGGATGATATTAATGAGTTAGTTATAAAGTAATGAGGCTGTTATGTGTGGAGGTATGTTATTCATATCAATGATTAATGAGTCAGTTATAAAGTAATGAGGCTGTTACGTGTGGAGTTATGTTATTCAGATACCAATTAGTGTAACGCCCTCCCTTGTATGCATCCAAGAGAGTCGTTTGCTAAGCGGAATTAGAGTCGTTAACGTCACATGAGCAAACAAAGAATCTCATAGCAGTATATAAATCCGTAAGGCATTTCAATAGTTCTTATAACTTCTGTTTGGGCGATAAAAAATATTTCAAGTGATTTAGAAAGAGCACGTTTGGGGCTTCGCGTGCATATAAAATAATAGTAAATCAGAGTTCGTTTGCTCATAAAAACACCACCCGTAAGGTGCACTGTAAAAGTTGCAGTACTTAAATTGTTTTCACAAACGTTTTCCAAAATAGCCGCTGTTCATAAAAGTTCAAGATAAAATAAAGATGATAAAGTCTACAGTCATCCAAGAGTGCCAAAACATTAATCATTACAGTCATCCAATCAAACAAACAGCAACAGTACACGTCCATTCATCAGCAAGCACGGCAAATATCATGTCTTCAAGTGCTTTTACGTCCTCCTGCCATTTTGGAAAATAGCAGCCCCGAAGGGGTGAGAATAATCCCAGTAGTGTGGCAACAAAACCAGTAATATAACAGTATTAACTAGGCACAAAATCATAAACAGTCACTTCAACATATCCTTGTTCCTTTTCCTTTTTCCTTTTCATCATATTCATATATTGCGTATATAACGCCTTTCCTTTGCGCTTTTAGCACCGTCGTGCGCGCAATTCACAGTGGAATCAAATATCCCTTGGCACCTGAGCTCCATGTGGATTCCAACTGTGGGCCTATGCGGACTGATGCCAAGTGTCCCATACCCCGGTACCTTGGGGATGCCTATATGATGCTTGCTCAAACACATGGTCCTGTACATAACTATTCTAAAACAAGGCCTATATGATCATGATACATGCATGTCATGCTATGCTTTCACACACAAAGCATAAAAATGCGGTATGATGTAAGATGCATGCTTATATACCTTTCATATAGCCATCACGGCACATATACTTTTCATATGCGTTATGCTGCCACATAACGTCTTTACCTCATAATCATATAGCCATCACGGCACATTTTGGCAGTTTCCTATCATAATAATGGAACATAATACTTTTACGGAATATGGAGCATCATGTCACAATTTTATACCAGTAGTCAATAGTCACATTAGGCAATATCGCCTGACACTTACCTTTGCGTGCCTTAAATATTACCAAACAGCAGCGAAGTATCTCACTTCTTAAGCGCACCTAAATCAATTACAACCAATCATTTATAGTGGCTATTTACAGCAGAAGCAGTTAGCATACAGCAGTGTCTTACAGTGGAAAACAGTGAGCATACAGCAGTGTTTTACAGTAGAAAACAGTGAGCGTACAGCAGGGTTTTACAGTGGAAAACAGTGAGCATACAGCAGTGTTTTTACAGCAGAAAACAGTGACGTTTGTGCTTAAAACAGTGAGCAGAAACAGTGAGTTGTTCTTTAGAACAGTGAGCAGAAAACAGTGGTATTTTCCTTAAAAACAGTGGACAGAAATAGTGACGTTTTACAGCAGGAAAACAGTGACATACAGCAGAAACAGTGACCATTTTGAAACAGAAACAGTGGCTCTTTGGACATCAACAGTGGCAGAAACAGTGACATCAAACAGTGTCATTTGAACGTTTAAAACAGTGACATAACAGTGGCATTTGAACCTTAAGAACAGTGACATTGGTGGTGATATTTGCACCTTGAAACAGTGGTATACTTGGTGATTTTTGGACATTAAAACAGTGGCATAACTAGTGGTTGTTGATCATCAAAACAGTGGCATAATTAGGAGTACTTGAACACCAATACAGTGGCATAAAGAGTGGTGTTTGGACATCAAAAATGGTGATCATTTTATGCAGAAACAGTGGCTCATTAAGTACTAAAACAGTGAGTGTTTTTGGTGCAAAACAGTGACATATGTGGCATTAAAACAGTGAGCATTTTATGCAGAAACAGTGGCATATAATGGACTAAAATAGTGGCATATAATGGGTTAAAACAGTGGCATATATGTGCAGAAACAGTGGCATATTATGGACTAAAATAGTGGCATATAATGGGCTAAAACAGTGAGTATTTTATGCAGAAACAGTGGCATCAAAATGGTGATTTTGAGGAACCGAAACAGTGAGCATTTTACCCTCAAAACAGTGACACATTCATAGGGAAACAGTGGCATTTGCATACAGAACAGTGGCATACATATCCCTCCAAACAGTGGCATATTCATACAAAAACAGTGGCATATATCTTAAGCATGACCTTGAGACTTTTATGCATACAAATCATCATGAAATAGCTCCACCATTCTACTTTTATCATGCTCATACTTGAGTCCAAAACCCACACATAATTCCCTAAGCCTTGTCCAACAAGGTTGTTTGTGTACCAAGAAACCTTCACTTGACTTGATGTATTCTCTCACTCATTTATGCGCACAAGAGGGTGATTAATACTTAGAAAAAAATCTGCCAATTTCCCCCTTGTTTGACCGCCACCTCACTTTGCTTATGCACACTTGATTTCAACTTCATTGCATGGAAGACACATGTACAATTTAGCATGATTTTAGGCTGCATCAAACCAGATTTTTTTTTGGCTGCCACATAGTTGTCTTGCTTGTTGACTTAGTGAACCTCTTACATGTGCTCATGATGCACTTCCTCCACTCCACCCTATGCGCATGGTTTGGTCATTTGTGTGAAAAATTCTGACTTAATAAGCACTCATTCAGATCTGAACATATCTCCCTCACCTCCTTGCATGTGCATAGAGTAACTTAGAAGCAAACCCTTTGCTTGTTCAGCCCAAGTATGCAGTCCCACCTCTTCTAGTAACCAGAATTTTCATGATGCTTAATCATTGCCACCTCTCCTCACTTTCCCTTTAAGTATGCGCATAAGGAAGGGGCTGGCCTCATGTGCAAGTACAGCCAACTCTCCTCCCTCATTCCCTCACTCTCCTAGCCGAACCTACAAGCTTCATTGGAGCAAGAAGACTTTGCTAAGACAACTCACCTTCCCTCACTGTCCAGCCTTGTCCTCAACCTTGGAAGCTGTCCAAGATTGTCCCTCCTCACCTTTTGCGCATAGAACATCCTAAGATTGTTGATCAGGCTCACTACCTAGCAAAAGGATGGGCACAGTCATGTTTAATACAGTGTACTACCGGTATCATCGCACCGCCAATCCAGGTAATTCAACCAGTAACCCATTCACAACAAAGCTCAAACAGAATAATGTAGCAGTTAGCCGGTCAATCAAACAGTGACTGCTCTGATACCAATTTCTTTCTCCAAAGTCCCTATACTACACGGTTTAGAGAGTGAGGAGGTGAGGAAGGAAAGTTGGCTGAATGTAAGGTGAGGGCAGCCCTTCCTTATGCGCATACTTAAAGGGAAAGTGAGGGAAAGTTGCAATGATTAACCATCATGAAAATTCTGGTTGCTTGAAGAAGTGGGGCTGCACACTTGGGCTGAACAAGCAAAGGGTTTGCTTCTAAGTTACTCTATGCACATGCAAGGAGGTGAGGGAGATATGTTCAGATCTGAATGAGTGCTATTAAGTCAGAATTTTCTCACACAAATGACCAAACTATGCGCATAGGGTGGAGCTATTTCTTGATGATTTGTATGCTTAAGTTATGGAATGGAAGTCTCATGATCATGCTTAAGTTAATGCCCACTATTTTGAGGAATATATATGTCACTGTTTTTGTATGAGTATGCCACTGTTTCCCTATGAATG
>JAVKPL010007567.1:0-30240 GCA_032173675.1 Gastrolobium villosum
GTGCCTCACACGGACGTGATTGTGAAAGGTTGATTTGGAGCATACGTTTGGAACGGATTTGCTCGTATTGAGGTAAACCCTTGGAACTTGGGTTTAATCCCTAGTGTGCTCCACCACACCTAGTGGAAGGTTGTGGTTGGATTATGTGTTTATGGCATGGTGTGATTGTGTGCTTGTATGCATATTGCTTGGATTGTATGAAAAATTGTTTGGTCACTGGCCAGTTGACGTGTGTTGGGTTTGGACATCCGCTGGATCATTTCGATGGCGAAGTGCCAGTTGGGTATGCCATGGGGTCGACTCATGGGAGCGACACCAGGATGAGCCAAACGGGGGACATCCGCCGGATAGGTCTCTTGAGGAGTTCCGGTTGGGTTGGCCATGGAGTTTTCTCAACCATGGGAGAAGCTCTAGGATTGTCTCGGGAGTTATATGATGGAGTCCTTGAACATGAATCCATGCGTGGATGTTCTTGGGTTGTCTCCAGTTGGTTGGTGATATTGTATTGCTTGCATATTACATGATGTCATATTTATACATTTGAGTGAGCCATGGAGTGGAGAGAGCCTCTAGCTCCATTGGTTTACTGAGATATATCCGTATATCTCACCCCGTGTTTGGGGGACCACATTTCAGGTCACTATGAGCCGGGAGGAGCTTTGGGCAAGAAGCCCGCTTAGTCGACTGTGGATTTGCATGCGGTGCATTGGGATTGCATGACATTTTGGAGGAGGACTATGGATTGCACATAGCATGACATTAGTATTTTGAGACTTAGGTCATGAACATATTGCATGATGTTATTGCCATGCTTTTGGTAGTGTTCATGATGATGTACTAAGTCTTGTTTATTGCTTATTATTCATGACATGGATAATTGTATATTTTGAGTGAGCATGGGACTTGTCCATTGCCACATTTATTGCACTTGAAGTCTTGATGATCCATGTTGTAAGAATGGTCCATATTTGTATGTAAATGGCCATTATATTGAGGACTTTGTAAATGATGCATGATTTAATGGAAATGCATGATGGAAGGGCCTAGAGCCTACTTTAGGATGTGTTTAAGTGTTGTGTGGAGTATTAAGGTGGTTAGGGATGGATTACACAACCCTTTTGGGGCTTAAAATGCTGTAATCTGTCACTTTTGCTGCATAGTAATCGATTACCCAAGCATGGTAATCGATTACCATGCAACAGGGGACGAAATTTAGCTACTGTCTTCACTGGTAATCGATTACTGAGGCTTGGTAATCGATTACCATGTGAGGTAATCGATTACCCAAAGTTGGTAATCGATTACCAGAACAGAGGAGGTCAAAATTTGGCTACTGCCTCATTTTTGACAGGTGGTAATCGATTACCACCCACTGGTAATCGATTACCACAGTGTAATTTACGAAAATTCAGGTTTTTCTAGACTAAAAGAAAGGGGATTAACTTAATGGGTAGAACTCCAAATGGTACGTGGTTTGAAACCACGCGTAGACAACGTAAAGGACTATAACTTGGTAAAATGTGAGAGTAAGATGGTGAGTTTAAATGAATTGAATAAAAAGAAAGATTAATGATGTTAGTAAAATGTATGATTCCGCGAACTGCATTTACAATTATAGTGTTGTTTTAATTGATTACGGAAAAAGCTATTGTTACGAAAAGGAATATGATAAAAGAAAAAAATTGCCCGTAATTTCATTAATCCAATTACTGTGATTGTAACTGCGCTTAATATCATAATCAATGTTAACAATACCGGTGTACAACGGGCTGTTACACTTTATATCTTTTAAAATGATACACACTTTTCCCATATGTTATTGTTAACAAAATTACAATAAGTCTCCTATGCTAAATAAACATGAATTTACCTTATAAAAGAATTTTATATCAATATCTAATCATGTGTTAGCATATTTGACATTTTATATAATTGTTAAGATAATTAAATTAAGTTTATAATACACCACTAGATGTAAATATATAATTTTTTATTGATAATATATTAAAATCAAATTATAATTTAAATATCACAATTGTTGTTTGTTATTATATTACATAAATTTCTCTTATTGATGAATGATAAATAACCATCTCAGCTAAAAATTCAGTTATTAGGTAAGGATCACTTTAATAATTTTATATTAGATTTCTATGAGAATAAATAAGGTTTAAACTATACTTGGAAGCATTCAAAAGCACAATAATAATTCTTAAATACTAATAAGAAACTTAAATACTGATAATATAAAGAATCATTTAAACCCAAAATCCTAAGGTATTGGATGAAGATTTTTTTTAATGATTTATATTATTCTCTGACAGAGAATTCGTAATATGAAATTAAATTAAAAATATTTAAAATTGGGAAAACTCATACCCCTTGGATTATTCTATTATTTTAATTACCCCTTAATATTCATTGTTGGGAGCTAACTTAGTGATTAATCAAATGACCAGGTAGGTTATTACTCACAGCATAAGCCACGACAAAAGTTACACGGAATCATTGCCTCAGTTTTGGTTCTTATCACGTATGAAGAATCCTTACATTAGGGGAGGTTTACTCCTTTTGTAATCAATCAAAATGAAACTTTTCAAACCTTGATGTTATGGGTCCTTACATGTTATTTGGGCAGCATTATTTTATTTTTTTTCTACTCAAGAAAGCAATCCAATATAATAATCTATTTAGAAGCAATTATAATATGTGATGCCATTGAATATGACGTCACCTTAATGTTTAGTAAATGATATTAAACTCAAACCAGTATTGACTTTATGGAGGTAATGAATTAATAAGATGTTGATTTAACTGATCAGTCAGTGGTTTAACGGGTTAATCTGAATTTATATTAATTTATTTAATAAATATATTAATAGATATGCTTTACCAAATAAATTACTCAAGACTAGTGGTAAGTGATTCGTTATTCTTCCTTCAAATATCGGTTCAAATCCCAACAACTATACAATTTTCGATATTTTACATATTTTTTCAAAAAATGATTAATACTGGTTGAACTACATTGAACTGATTTAGTGCTGATTCAATTGCCCAAGCATTTTACTGTCTGAATCGGTCCAGTTCGCAGTTCAACCGGTTGGATTGGTAGAGTCATTTTAATAACAATGAAAATAAAGAAATTTCCATGAAGAGGCTCATGATTCCTTTTTGGTGGCATTATAATTTATAAGTAAATAGTGAAGCAAGCAAGAGGCCACACAGAGTATACAAATTTCCAGTGTTTAAAAACCCGGCCCGACCATCAACCCGGCCGAGGTCAGGGGTTATGGGTTCAACCGGGGATCACGGGGTCACTATGTTGACCCAGCTTTATATATATATATATATATATATATATATATATATATATATATATAAAGGAAAATTTAAAGGAAGTAAGAATGAGTTTTTATTTTCCATCGACGACCGTAAAGATTTCATTTGAATTAGTAAAATTCTTACCTCTTCTAGCAGATTCTCGGCAGCAAGTGAAGATTGAAGACGCCTAGGTCGCTGGGAGAGAAGAGAATAATTAGATTTAGGTTTACAAGCATTTTTATTTTATTTTTTTAATAAAACAATGTTGTTTCATGGAAATTTTTTTTTAAAAAAAAAACATGCAGTGACCCCCTTTCACCCCTCTGACCCGGGAGTCACTAAAACCCGGCCGAGTTTTGGGGGTCGGAGGGTTCGATGTGCATATAGGGTCCAACTTGTGACCCTAACCCTCAGAAGGGAGGGTCAGGGTTGACCCAGGTTAACCCGGGGGGCGGGGTGAGGTTTTAAAACACTACTAAAAACACAAATTGGTCCTCCAAAGATACATGAGACATCAAGTTGGTCCTCTAAATATATTAGATATTAACTCGGTCCTTGAATGTTTAAAATGGACATCAATTTACTCCCTCAATATATCATTGGACATTAATTTAGTCCCTATATTGATGCATATTTTACACTATGGAGGACTAACTTTGATGTCCTATGCATCTTTGGTGGCCTATTTTGAGTATTTATTATATTTTATGTCACATCAAATCCAATTAAAATTGTCCCTTGTGAAGGCCTATCCTAGAACAACTTCATTTAGGGGAGGGAACGGGGACAGGATAAAACAACAGCCTTGAAAACTACTTCCAGCAGTAGTTTCCATCTTGACTTTAAGGATCTCTTTGGAGCACCTGATATAAAGAAGATAGGATAAGATAACTTATCATATCCTATTTTTATCTCTTGTTTGGTGGGTTACTAGGATATGATTAGCTTATCCTATTGTCTCATTTTATCCTATACAATACATGACTTCTTATCCTATGGGGGGAGCTAGCTTAGGATTCAACATGATAGGATACCAATATTGGATACCCAATATATCCCCATGCTACCTAATATATTTGTATTTATTGCATTATATTTTGTTTTATCTTTCTCCTTTCTTCTTCTACATAATCTTATCAGATTGCTAATCAGGTGCTCCTCAAACACATGACATGATATAGGCTAATCAGCCCCATATCATATCCTACCTTTATCAGCCCCATATCATATCCTACCCTTATCCTATCCTGTCCACTAAACAAGCCCTAAGAAATTATATATGTTTGACTCACTAAACTATCCTATCTCGGTGTTGACGAGCACGAACAATACAGCTTAAATTGAAAACATCCTATATATGTTTACAAATTAGCCTTATCAATTTTATAATGAAAGTCAAAATGAAAAAGGGTTATCATGACAATATGGAAAGTCCAAACAAGAACTATATTTGTACTCAAAACAGTGAGGCCCTAAACATTACCTTTTTAGTTCCACCTTCCTCTTGGGACATGGTTTCATATCCTCTATTCATAAACTGCTTCTTTGATGTTTTTCTTTTCTTTGAGATAGGCTTCCCATCCGACTTAGATTCCACATAAACTACATCTTCTGTTGCCGCTCTTTTTTCAGCTTGCACTGCTGCCCTTCTATTGGCTTCCAATGCAGCTTGTTTTCCTTCATCTGCTCTAAGTTTGGCCTGCACCCACAAAATTGAAAAATAATGAATAAAATAGTATGTGCGCTAAAGCTTCTATAAAGGAAATTATGTACTAAAACAAAATTGGGACACATGAATATCTGTGAAAATATTACCAACAAGTTATAGGCTAGTAGCAGGTCAAGCAAGGTACAATCCAAACCAATGCAACAATAAATTTATTTGTGGCATTTTAGGACTCTCAAAACATCGTTGTAACAAAAAATAATTAAATAAAAAGAAAGAGATGGTAAACTAATAGACTTCATATAAAAAAGGTGCATTTGCAATAAAATTATGGTACCTCTGCTTCAGCTTTAGCCTTTTCTTGCTGCTGATTTTCCTCTTGCAAAGCAGCTATTCTCTTGGCCTCTTCAGAAGCTGCATCACTTCTTATTTTCCTTTCTTCTATTTGTGATTTGAGTTCACGTTCACGTCGAACAACTGTCAAGTGATTATTAAGTGCTTCCGTACTACAAAAATTGGGAGATAAACATCAATTTCTTCATTTTCAACTAGTTCAAACATAGCAACTATCTAACTAGAGAATAAAAGAAAAAAAGAAAAAAAATTTAGGGGTGGGGGACAAGTAGAAAGCATACTATGCGTGTCAAATTTAGTTATGAAAACGAGAAATAGCATCAATATAAAAGCACAATCAAGTTTAATATTCATAAAAATGTATTTCTTCAAATAAAATCAAATTCCCCAGCTTTAAATTAGTGTGCATCCTGACGGTTTGTCTTCCTCCTTTAAATTTTTTTAACATGTATCCTTTGAACGGTATTTTTGTAAAAAATATCATACCCCAACCCAAACAAATGGGAAAAAATAATAATATTAATACTTAATGGATATACACAAATGGCATGACACATTAACAAAATCATTTTATGCAAATAATCCATAGTTTAAAGCTCTCATAAAACACATTGACAACGTGAATATAATACTAGAGCAGCTTGCGTTGTCCATAAGAATTCATTAGTCATTGCTTATGTTAAAGTCAGACAAGACAGATATGTAGGAGAAGGAAAGAATCATATTGCCTTGAAAAGTAAAAAAAAAAAAAAGGTGAGGGGGGAATGTGGCATCTTACATCCGTAGCCGATATTCAGTGTCAAACTTGTTATCTAATTCCTGCCTTGTTTCTTTATATTTCTCAACTTGAAGTATGGCAAAATTATAATTATGACTTTCAATCACAAGAGATGTCTCCAATGCTGAGATCTTATTCCTAATTTCATCCTGTAAATCCAGAAGATCAGAAACAAGTCTACTATACAGTCGAAAACAAAACATGATTATGTTTTGCAATTTGATATTCATTACATGGTGATCCAGAATGACAAGTTACTCAAATAGTAACTAACAAGTATAACAGGTAACAGTGCATTGATATCAATATGATCACTCACCTTAACCCTGACCTGATCTTTATGGGTCAACTCAAACAAGGCAGCTTCTACCTCTCCCACTTCATCCATCAAGTAGGGTTGCATTTCAAAACCAGAGTCAACCTCAGAATCATCGCTGTCACTGAAACATCCAAGGAAGTGCAAATATTATTCTCAAAACACCCAATGGAGAAAAATTCAAGTTAATCAACAAACAATATGAAGTTAGGGTTCAAAATTGACATTTTTATTATTCATAAAATATGTGAATAGGCTAGGGTTTAAGAAATAGACACCTCAGATAAAGTTCATCACAAGTGAAACGTTTGCCAGCTACAACTAAAGTTCTGTCATCATTGTCGTTATCACCCTCCTCCTCATTATCTGTGTCCTCCATCTCATACTCATAGGCATGTAGTATGAAGGGTCCAGCTTTCACAACTTCATAATTGGATATTTTTTTTATCGAAATGACAGGGTCTGATAGTAGCGAGTTTGATCTCCAAAGCATCAAGCTCCGAAACAAGAGCATCAAAGCTCCTATCAAGTTCAGGGTCAACAGCAATGCCATCAACCTTTTGCGAAAAAGGAAAACAACAAGAAAAAAGTTTACTATTGATGGTGAAAATCATGTCTCTTGAAACGAATTAAAACCAGACAATTGATGGTGAAAATTTAAAAAAGAAAAAAAAGAAGAAAAAAAAACTTGCATCGTTCATTAATTGAAACGGTCACTTGATGGTGAAAATTTAAAAAAGAAAACAGAAAGGAAGAAAAAAAACTTACATCATTCATTAATTTAAACGGTCTAATGCCGAAGTAGTAACCAATTGGCTAAACAGAAGAAGAACAAATACAAGGATTGTGAGAAAACACTATTTGTGTTTTCCTAATTTTCTTTAACCAAAAACAACTGAATAACAATAGGGTTCTCCAAGCCTTAAATAGGCAAAATAAACTAACAAAAATAAATAAATAAATAACTGTAATCATGCGCAACCAAAGGAGATAACGCACAATCAACGCAAAATCTAAAATAATAAAAGGAAATAACTAGTAGTTATTAATAATCCCTAGATAAAGAAATAAATTATGGATAAGTCCAATCCAAGCGACTCAGCTTATGGATAAGCCCAATCCAAGCAAGTCAGCTTGGGTGCATCACGGTCACTTGATGGTTAAAATTTTAAAAAGGGAAAAAACTTACATCGTTCGTTAATTGAAACTGTCACTTGGTGGGGAAAATTTTTTAATAAAAAAGGAAGAAGGGAAAAAAAATCTTACATCGTTCGTTAATTGAAACGGTCACTTGATGGTTAAAATTTAAAAAAGAAAAAAGAAAGAATAAAAAACTTACATCGTTCGTTAATTGAAACTGTCACTTGATGGTGAAAATTTAAAAAAGAAAAAAAGAAAGGGAAAAAAAACCTTACATCGTTCATTAATTGAAACGGTCACTTGATATGAAAATTTAAAAAAAAAACGAAAGAAAAAGAAAAAAAACTTACATCGTTCGTTAACTGAAATGGTCACTTGATGGTGAAAATTTAAAAAAGAACGAAAGAAAGAAAGAAAAAAAAACGTACATCGTTCGTTAATTGAAACGTTTACTCGATGGTTAAAATTTTAAAAAGAAAAAAAAAATTAAATCGTTCATTAATTGAAAATTTAAAGAAGAAAAAAGAAAGAAAAAAAAATTTACATCGTTCATTAATTGAAACGGTTACACTTTCAAAAAACCAAACGGTTACTTGATGGTGAAAATTAAAAAAAAAAAAAGAATAAGAAAAAAAACTTACATCGTTCTTTAATTGAAATGGTCACCGGGTTCCCTCCTAGGATACGTTGTAGGCTGTATTGTCGTAACGCAAGATCTGTCGGGGGTTTCGGGAGCTTTTATGTGCTCCCGGCGCACCACTAATATAGTGGTCGGGGAGAAGAGAGAGATAGAGAGAGTGTGAGGAGAGAGGAGTGAGAGAGAGGAGAGAGAGGGCGAGGAGAGAGGGTGAGAGCACTGGAAATTTTTCGATTTCAGGAGTGTCCGTGTAATGCCGTTATGAAAAAATTTTGGAGCGTTTTCTCTAAGCGGGAGATATATATAGATTCACTGCTGAAGATATATGTAGATTCTCATAAGGTTATGTAGATTATATCTAGTATTTGGCGGTGAGATTTTAATCAACTGCTTTTCTGGACAAAAAAATTTAAGGTATTCAATTATGATTTTAAATGAGGGATAGGATATTGTAACAACCAAATAATGTTACTACCATATCTTAACCGTTGATTTCCGCCAATCAACGGTTATCAATTTTCAAATCTAACTCATTAATTAATTATTAATTCGCAATAAATGATAACCGTTAATTGGCGGAAATCAACGGTTAAGATATGGTAGTAACATTATTTGGTTGTTACAATATCCTATCCCTTTAAATGATTGTAAAAAAGTCACATCATATTCTATTAAGATTTTAAAATATTATTTTATAGTACGTCGAAATCCGATGGTATTGCTTCGTGATTTTAAATAAAAGAAAAATAATCTTGTGGTATTCAAAAAATTGGATTTTAATGGATTTTCTATTAGTGTGGATTTTGTAAGATTTTTTTTTTGGTAAATAACTTTTTAAGACTTTTGAGTAAAAATATAAATAGCATATCTCTATCACAATCTCATCATAATCGCCGATTTCTTAAGATTTCTCTATTGCAGTGCCTCATAATCTACCCTAGTCTTTTCATTTTCTTTTTTAGGTAAACACCCTTAGCGTTTTCTCAAACCATGCAAATGAAATGTTGATTGGAATAAAAAATTTGTGGATTTTTTTTTTATAAATGTTGATACTTTATACATTAATTGATGAATTATTTTTTTGATTGAACTGGAACCTTAGTACTTTTGTTCTACACGTCAAGGTCTCTCTTTTCATATATGACATATATGCTTTTGTGGAATATTGAAAGAGATTTTGTATTCTCAAATTTTGAATTTTAGGGTTCATAATTTTTTTTTGTCTAAAACGTCATTTTGATTTTTGTGTTTCTTATCATCACCCTTTGAAACTTGAATAGATATACACTTTTGTCCCGGCACACAAAAATCAAAACAGCTTCTTTTCGATGATATTTTATATTGAAAAAAGGTTTTCACCAAAATAAAATAGAAAAAAAGAAAAGAAAAGGCTAATTTGGCTAATCAAAATGAATATTTTCTCATGTTTCTTCTTTTGAAACAATTTCATAAGAATTTATTTTAATGTTGATGCAAACAATCTTCGATTTCTAAAAAGGGGTTTGATGTTTGTCATTTTGAATGACATAAGTTATGTCATTTTAGGAGAGATGGACACAAGAAATGGAAATCGTGGGAGAGAGAAAGTGGTGGTTTTTTTTTAATTTAAATTTTAAATAAAAAAATTTATTTTGTGTCTATCTCTCTCCTAAAATGACACAACGTTATGTCATTTAAAATGACAAACACTTTTCCCTTCTAAAAAGACCCGAAAATGGTGAATAGGTTATTTTGTGTCTATCTTCAATTGTCGTTTTAGCACAACCAAACATTTCTTTATTCTTTTTATTTGTTATAATTTTGAATATTTATTTAAAATTCATATAATTTTTTTAAATATTATAAATTCATATTATTCTTTCAAATCTTATAAATTTCATTAAAATTCAATATTATAAAATCTTGATTGTATGAAAAATCTCATAAAAAAGTCTTTACTATATTATTTTTAGGATTTTTTCTATCTTGATCTACATTTTGCAGGTGTCACTAACCATCTTTGAGTTTTATGCGAGGTAGACTTGATCCTGAAGATCTTGTGTTTGATCCTGAAATCACAAGGGTTGAGAGGAAGCTAAGAAGGGTTGCCGAGCAGATAATTTGGGAAGGTCCGATTAGTGAACTTGTTCAACCAATACAAGAGATGGCGAATCACAATAACGCCGGAGGAGGTCCCAACAATCAACCTCCTGCAGCGGAGTTGATGAAGTCAATTCTGGCTCCAATGTTCACAAGGCCGAACTCTAGTGTTGTCCGGCCACAGATACAAGCCAACAATTTTGACATCAACCTGTCTCTGATCAACTTGGTGGAAAAGACTCCTTTCGGTGGCGAGGATTACGAAGATCCTCACGATTTCATGGATAGATTTCTGAGAATCCGTGACACCACCAAGCACAATGAGGTGTCCGATGATGCAATCCGACTTCGATTGCTTCCTTTTGCTTTGACAGGGAAAACTCTCAGATGGTTAGACGGACAACCTCCCAACAGTATCAGAACAAGGGATGAGTTGGCAGCTAAGTTCTTTGCTGAGCATTTCTCTCAGGAAAAGTACAATAAGCTGGTGAATGAAATCACCAACTTCATTCAGCAGCCGGGAGAGACTCTCTGTGCAGCTTGGACAAGATTCCAAGAGTTGATTAGAAAGTGCCCTCAATATGAATTTTCAGATGAGAAGAAGGTCAGAGTCTTTTACAATGGGATGACACCAGATACTAGGATGATTGTCAATGGTGCAGCTGGTGGAACCGTAGGAAGAAAGACTGCAGCTGAAACCCTGGAGCTGATTGATTACATGGCACGAGATGAAAATGCCTCAACAGAATTTCATTTGACTAAGTCAGCTCAATTAAAGAAGGGAATTTTACAAGTAGGGAATCAGGATGCATTATTAGCTGAGTAGAAAGTGATTTCACAACAGCTAGCAAGTATGAATGCTAAGTTAGATAAGATGTGAATTTCCACAACTCAAGTTAATTCAATTAACTGTGAGTACTACAAGGAAGAGCATGAATCCAATGAGTGTCCAACACTCATGGGAGCTGAACCATTCCAAGTTAATGGAGTGTGGTATGATCCAAGGCCACCACAAAACACTCAAGTCTATCAGAGGAACCAGAATAGTAGCCAAGGAAATAATTTTCAGAGGAGAAATCAAGGGGGAGGCTTGGATTATAAATCCAATAATTTCATGCAACCTCCTCCTCTTCCACATAAGGAGCCATCTGATCTAGAGAAAGCGATGCTGCAGCTTTCTAAGACCACAAATGATCACATGGAAAGTACCAGTGCTTTCATGAAGGAGACCAGAGCCTATCACAAGAATCAAGATGCCTTCATTCGGAATTTGGAGACTCAGATAGGGCAGCTATCAAGGCAGTTAGCTGAAAGAACTCCAGGGCAGTTTCCTGGAGATACTATTGTCACTACACCAAAAGATGGATTTAGCGGCGGTTTATTTTAGATTTAGCGGCGGTTCAAACCGCCACTAAAAACTTCAGTGGCCAATTGAGAACCGACTTAGAAACTGGCGACGTTAAAAATTTTAGCGTCGGTTTGCAGGAACCGTCGGAATAACCGACGCGAAAAAATAAACCGCCGCAAAACATATACAAACCGCCTTTGATATTGCAAAAAATAATATTTTTTATAGCGACGGTTTTGAACCGCCGCTAAATCGTGTAATTTATTTTTTAAATTTTTTTTTCTGTGGTGGTTGCTATGAATATAATTTTTTTTGGTAACATAAATATTGTAAATAGTCACTGAATTGTAAAATTCATTTAATTATATAATTTGATTTAAATTTTTACAGTAATTTCATTGATCATAAATACATTTATTGTTTATGATCAAACCTGTTATTATAACATTATAAAAAAAAACTAGAAACAATAATAAAGATCAATATAAAAAGCCTAACATTAAAAATTTATAGATCCAAACATATGTCAAAAACAAAGTACATAAGTCTTTTACAAATTAATCATAAAAGTAATCACATTGTCAATACAACTACAAATTAAAACATAAGTCTTTTACTATTATCTCTACAAGCTTCACAAATTAAAAATAAAGTACCCAAAACAAAGCAATATTGACATATAACTAAAATGTTACATTAATTGGTTACTGTCTTGAACCCAAGGAAACAAATCATCCTTAGCAATACTAAAGATCTCTCCCAGCTTGGAATAAATAAGAGAGGATCACCTTCGCTCGAGCTCGCCAATATTGTCAACCTGCATTTGGTTGTATTGAACAAGCTCTGAGAACAAGAACGCAAATGCACTCAAACTAACCTGCACAAATACTTCATCAATAGATATAATAGTAAATCAATACAAAAAAGTGTGTTCCTGATCAGAGACAATAGCGAGGAAATGCGAGATCTGCATAATTGATGAAGTTTAAAAAATCTGAATTAACAAGATCTCCAAATATGAATTTTAAAAAATCTGAACAAGAAAAAAAATATGAGTAAGAATTAACAAGAACTAATTTTTTTAAAATATTAGTGAGATGTTTGTCAACCTTTAAAATTTATATCAAGCCGCATCTTAGAGCATAGTCGTGTATGCATTCAGCAAGCACACTATTTAAAGGATCTACAATATTACAATATTTTTCAACGATCTAGCTTGGTAATCTTAATTTCTCAAATCCCTAACATGTATGATGTATCAAAATCAAGAAAGTATTCTACAGAAGAAATGCGTGCCAATTATTAAAGTTGCCAAATTAAGAGGAATATAACTACATGCCTAACTACGCACAATGTAAAATAAATAAAAAAATAAAATAATGACCACGTTAAACAGAGACAAGAGTTAAAGTCATGAAACCATCCAAAAGGTGCAAAAGATTACAACTTTTCATGAACTATGACTAAGATTTATTTGGTATTTACATAAGCTAACTACACACCCTTTACTTTAACAATTTCGAAAAAAAAAATTATGTTTTCAATCAAGGGAGAGAGTGTTTGATTTGCTATAGTTCAAAAAAAAAAAAAAAACTTATCCAAAAGTTTCTTTTTTTTAAAAGAAAAAAAAACCTAAAACAAGGGAGGCAAGACCTTAACATTAAACGTGAAAAATGACAGCATCTTTGAAGAACAAAAAGCACTAAAGTACAAACTTGTATGATTTATTATATATATAAGCATTAATAAATTAAGCTAACCTTGCATTTTTTAATAGGGCTTATAAATCTCACTCTCGTTCCCATTTTTTAATTGGGCTTCTCTCAATCTAACCTTTAAGAACATTTCAAACAGTGTCAAATGCGACCACATAGGTATGGATCTAAAATGCAAGCAAACACATAGGACAAGAAAATTAAATAGTGTCATCCACAGTGACTAGAAAAAGAAAAAGATTATATATGCATTTTTAAAATAAAAATAAAAAATGCCAAGCTAAAGCACTAATAATCCATGCTCGGCTACTTTGGCATTTATAAATTTTCTACTTGTGCAAGTTGAAATTTTAAAATGAAATTGAGCCACAATATAAATAAATAAATATATATATATATAGCAAATCAATAGGCAGTAGCCAAGAGAAAAATAAGTACTCAGAAAACGTAATGAATGCTACTTTTCTCACCAAATTTTTTTGGTGTTTTGCACTTGAAGCATTCTGTCCTGCTAGCATAATTATGCACTCCACAGCCAATTCTGAAACATATGCACAAAGGGCAAAAAAAGGTTAAAAAGTATTATTACAGTACTTCACATTTCTTATTGTGTAATATAATCAACTGAGTTATTTTATGTTGACTATCATCAATATTGTTCTTTCTCAACTATTCTGTCTTTTATCCTACAAATATACTGCTCCTTTCGTTCTTATCATCAATGTGCAAGGGCAAAGTTCGACTCACTCTGTCTCTCAGGGTGGAAGAAAAGTACTAGTATACCAAATTCAATTCATGAAAATGCAGCTTCTGTAGGTAAACTTAGTTGCATGTTTTTAAATTCAGCTTTTATGATAGTTGGATATAGCAACAGAATGCAGGCTATTTATTGAGCTAATGAGGTTAAGAAAATTACACGAACAGAAGCAAAACTATTTTAGTGCTGAAAATATATGAAGATATGTGACCTGACCTAGTGCAAATCCAGTCACCAGTCTTCCATCCTGGGGGGAAATTGCTATCAAATCCACCTCTAGAGGCCTCAATATTTGTCCCAAATCCACAAGAATAATCATCTTTCAATGCACCACATCTATAGCAGCTTGATCTGCTAGCATAGTTGTGAGCTCCATAATTCATAGCGGTGCAATACCAATCCCTTGCCAATGCTCAGTCCAGTTGCACTATAAGTTGATGGGTCAGGACCTCCAAATTTGGGGTATCCACAACTTTGACATGAATCCCTCTTCTTGAAATTTATGTGCTGACAAGCATCACACATCCAATCTCCTCCAGATCAAATCTGTCATAATCTAATACTTTGGCATTTATAAATTTTCTACTTGAGCAAGTTGAAATTTTAAAATGAAATTGAGCCACAATATATATATATATATATATAGCAAATCAAAAGGAAGGTACTCTTCTCTTCCAGGGGGTTGTCATGTCCCCTTCAGAAAATAGCATAATAATTGTCCAATTCAAGCTGCTCCACTATTTTATGTGTCATCCGCAGGTAGGAAGTGTCCTTCTATAAGTTGTGTCACATCAACCTGCAAAACAACAAAAGAAGATAGCACCTTCGAACAATACATCATTGCTAAGTAAACAATTGAATATAGCATAGGATGGAAAAAAGCTTACATTCTCAATACCGGGAAGATCAACAGGTTGGATTCGAGCTAATCCTTGAGAAAGTAAACTGTGGATGGGAAAATGTCAAAATATATGTAGGTTTTGGTTCCTCTCACTCAAAGTTGAAAATTTCACTTCTAAGCTGAAACTTAATATACTTTTTTTTTCGAATAAACCACATCGAGACACAGACAGATCACATTAGAGGCATAGAAGTTGCACATCCATATAAGAAAGATATAAAATCAAAAAAAAAATTAAACTACTTCAGGATGGAAATCAATCCAGATGGAACAACAATCCAACTTTAAACCCATAACTTCAAATTTCTAAAACAAATTTTATACATGCATACATACATATAAACCTTAGATCTACCAATAAATCTCACCCTTCAGATTGAACCATATTATATACAACATGTCAACTTGAATTTTCACCATATTAATAGCCCTTAGTACCTGAACTATTGGCTGAAGTGCTTCCACACATTTTGCATTTGAGGGGTCTACCTCATAGTACCACCCATTGCAATTTTCTTTGGCTATCTGTGAAAGAGAATGCGATTGTAAGGCTTCATATTTAAACATATAAAAGAAACTACCTTCTTCCAATTTTTGTAAGGTTTCATATAATGCATTCGGCACCTTGAGCTTCAAGTACTGTAAAAACAAACAAATCATCACGAACAACCAATATCTCTCATCTTTTTGCATCAAAGCGAACTCTGTTTGCATCTCAAAGTAATCTCAGTACAACCAACACAAAGTGAACTAACAACTAACTGAAGCTCTATACTTTAGGAAATACTGGTAACCTCCCCAACCTGCGTGCTTTGATACTGCAGTGACATTTGCAGACAAATGTCATAAAAGAGTTTATGTATTTGTCAAAACTTCAATCTTCATAAAAAAGTGATGATTGATTCTAAACAAAATTATTCAACATTGCTTTAACTAAAAGTATGTCAGATTTCATGATAAGAGGTAGTGTTTGTAAATTCATGTTAAGTGAACCTACTTTTCTCAGCTAGCCATAATACTGAAGAGATAAGTTGATGTGAACCTGTTAACAGATCGTGAAGCATAATTGGATCTGATCAGAGCTTTATCAAATTGCAACCAATAGAACATTAATAAAAGACTAGCCTAGCAAGTCAGAAATAAAACTAATACACTAAACTAATAAAGAATTAAATATGATTAAATTGGTTGTCGACTGCCTACAAGACCAACTTAAATAAACTAATAAAGAATGCTAAAACTCTTATCCTGGACTAGAGATCAAAATAAATTTCTCGTCCAATTAACAAGCACTCGGATCAAATCTTAGAATAATTTACTTAACTTACCAATTAAAAAAGAAAGGGGTGGACCCATAGACTTAATTATAATCCGAGATAGCATATCAACCTGAATCTGCAGTTGGGACCCTTCCATCTCAACAAGCTTCATGGGGTGTCCTTGAATCCTGAAGTTAAGTGAGTCCTTAAGACCAACGTTACAGATTCTGTATTTATAAGTCTTTTCAGGCTCCATTGTGTAACGCATGATTTTTACCATCAATGTGAACAGCTTCAGGTCTTCCAATAGAGTGACCACTATCCAAAAACTTCTTCAAAATGGGGAATTAAATAAAACAAGCAATTCTTATATGCCAAATTTTCATTATTTTCATTTAATGTGAACCAAAGTATGCAAGAGCTGACATATATAATACTCGAGCAGCTTACCAGCTCAAGCTTCATTAACAGGGGTGGATTTTTGACGCCTAAGCTCATCCGTATGCCATATTGAAGTCATCTCTCTCACCTACCAAGTCAATTACACATGGAGATAGCAGTGTGCAAAAAATTCAAAATAACCTAGCTGAATTGTGAAACTGAATCTAAAGGCAAGGCACAAATAAAATCATATTTTTCAAGCTGGGTTAAAAACATAATCACATATATCCAAAATTTCAACTTATGAATGATTTAGCAATTTTAAACTTAATTATTTGAAATATACATTTCCTTGTTTTTTTATACAGTCTCGTAAGAAATTATAAAATATAATATTTAGTATGCCAGAGAGTAAACTTAAAATATGGTTATTTGTTTTACCTACACTCTTATCCCCTTTATTGCTTTGAAATTAAATTTAAGGTGTTTGAACGTCTTTAAAGCTATCTCATCCTCATTTCCTACTAGTAAACTATTATTGCCAACTGTTGTGAAACTCTTTGATTGATTAAACCACTCCTAGGGTTCAAAATGGGACAATCAATTTTCTGAAACTAAATAAAATTTGCCATGAAGTAAATAAAAAAGGAGCTCTTTTTTTATGCATGGCTGAAAAGATGCGTTCCACTGGTTATAAAAAATTGTAACACATTTTATATTAATCGAATTATTTTGACATGCTTAAAAAGCCAATACACAAACTTACCTCATCAAATAGAACTCTATATGCATTAAAGTCACTTGGAATATCAGTTGTAATGGACCTGCATCAATAAGAGACTAAATTTTTTAAGCAGCTTACATGCTCTTTAAATCAAGATATGAAATGGATAAATTAATAGTACAACATTAAATTATCTGAAGTTTCAGTCTTATTTTCGGCCATGTGTCCTTAACATCTTCAAAGGGTACTAATTTTTCATTTAACATGCCAAGAGTGGCCTCTTTGCACAAATCCTTATGTCTTGACACCATGTTTGCTTGAAGTGAGAAGTCCATCCCCATAGCTGCTGACTCACACTCAGATTCCAACATGCTGGAAAACAGATTCACAGAATGCAACTGGTCTAGATGTTCTCTTAGTAAACTAGCTTTAACTCAAAGAGTCACAACCAAAACAAAAGATAAAAGAAAAAAGAAAAAAAAGGGTAGAGAAAAAGAGCAGAGCAGAAACAGGTCGTATACTCTTACCACTAACATTAAACAAAAGTTCTCAGATAAATTCATTTGACCAAACTTACCTCTACATCCAAGAGAAAATAAAACATCACTTATTAACACAATTACAAGAAAGAGGAAAATAAAAAACATGAAAAAAGCCTACCATACATACATGATCAACGAATAATCATAATTACGGTTGTTCTTGTACCATGATTTAGGAAATTGAAGAGAAGACTATGTTCAAGTTCATCTCTAGGGTCTGGTAAAAACTACCCATATCTTACCAGGACCAAGATTCTCCAAGAGTTTCTTGGACCCCTCGACATCCATCTCAAGGAGCTTCTGCGTATGTAGACGAGCACCAGCCGCCACCATTTGCTTCCTACAACTCTTGGAATGAACGAGCGAGGCCAACAACGAAACAGGGTATTTCTTATCCAAATTGTGCAACGAAGGGTTCAACAATTGAACAACACTCACTATCCCTCTATCATCCTTACGGAAAATCCTTCTATTCCCGGTGTGCAACAAGACCACCGACAAGGCCTTCGCTGCAGCTTCTTTCTCTTGCACACCCTTCCCATCCAGCATCTTAATCAGAGGGGGAATGCACCCACATTCCCCAATCTGTTTCCTCGTTTTTCCACTGCTCAAACCTAATGCATAAACAGCTCTCGCCGCTGCAATTCTAACCGCAAGCACATCACAATTCATCCAAATATCAACTTCTAGCTATCAATTATTGCATTTTTTTTCAAAAAAAATAATAAATAAATAAAATAAAAATCTCGCCTCCAACTTATTCATTCCCCTCCCTAAAGAATTATTAAAAGCAAAAAAAGGAAAGAAATAAGATGAAAAGACGGGGGAAAATCAACAGAATGGGAAGTTTTTATATTTCTCATTGGTAAATCTAGCCAAAAATAAAATCTCACCAAAACTGAACTAATCTTAATAACGCAAAGCAAGCTATATATATATTTTCGATTAAGTTCGTGGAACATATATTAAGAAATTAATCAACGGATTAAAACGAAAATTAACAAAAACCAGTAACGAACCTCGAAAGAGGAAAGTGACGCGGAGGAGGAGCGTGGTTAGTGGATACGATGACGGTGGAAGCAGTGGAGGCGAGGACGATGAGCGTCAAGGCAATGCAACAGAAGAGCAGAAGATGATTTGGGGAATAAAGTTATTTTGAGAGTAACACCTACAGAGAAGAAAGCGCAAACGCTTGGGGTGAGGTTAATAACTGTAGAAGAGAAAACCCTAACACAGAAAGAAGAAGATGATGATTTGAATTTTTTAATTATATTTTTCCCATTCGCTTAATAGACGAATAAGGTTCAATATGAGAAGATGAAGAAAGGAAAAATAGTAAATGGTTCACGGAAGCAAGTTCAACTAAACTCTAACTCGGAAAGATGGGAGATGAAAGCGTCCTGCGTGATGGTGTGAGTAAAGTCTCAAGGATCGGGGGCGGTTTTTGGGCCCGCCAAAAATACACCGCCTCTGTGTTCCGTTTTTCTTGTAGTGTGTGAATCCTAAAGAAGAATGCAAGTCCATTGTAACTAGGAGTGGAATTGTGATCACTCCTCAAGACAAACCCAAAATGGTTCAGCCAAAGAAAGTTGATGAACCATTGATTGAACCAGAAAGTGAGAAAGAAGCAGAAGAACCTGCTACTGAGCAAGAAGAACCTGCAAGGTAAGACAAAGAAGAGGCAAAGGAGAAAGCTGTTGAAGCTCCAAAACAACCGATGGATTTTTTTCGTTTTGAGAAACCTCCTTATCCCATGAAGCTCAAGCAACATGCACAGAAGCAACAATATGCCAGGTTTTTTGAAATATTTAAAAAGTTGCATATTAACATTCCTTTTGGTGAGGCTTTAGCAAGTATGCCTAACTATGCTAAATTCATGATTGTCTAGAAAGCATAAGTTGCAGGATTGCGAGATGGTAGCACTGACTGAAGAGTGTAGTGCCATTATAACAAAGAAGTTTCCACCAAAGCTTTGAGATCCTGGGAGTTTCAACATCCCAATTGATATAGGCAACACCAATGTTGGCCGGGCACTTTGTGATCTTGGAGCAAGCATCAATTTGATGCCATTATCGATGTGTAAGTTGTTGGGGATTACTGAATTGAAGCCAACTATGGTCTCTCTACAACTTGCTGATCGTTCAATGAGGAGACCTAGTGGAATCATAGAAGATGTTCTTGTTAAAGTTGACAAGTCCATCTTCCCTACTGATTTCATTGTGTTAGAAATGGAGGAGGAAAGTGAAATACCTCTTATGTTGGGTGGACCATTCTTGGCCACAGCTCGAGCTATGATTGATGTAGAACAAGGAAAGCTCGAGTTGAGGATGAATGAAGAGAAAATCACCATCAATGTTTTCGATGCTATGAAAACTTCATCTGATGAGAGTGATTGTTTCAGACTGGATGTGTTTGAAGAGGTGGTTTTGGAGGAGAGAAGTGAGCTTCAAGAGCTTGAAGAGGAGTTGAAGGCTCAAGATGAAGCTACTCCACAAGAAGAGCTAGAAGTTATTTTGAGGTGCTAGAAAAGAAGGAAAATGATCTAATTATAGTAGAGTACCAAAAACAAAATTGAAGGAGTTACCTGAAACTCTGACATATGCCTTCTTTGGAGACGAAAAGCAATACCCGGTAATCATCAATAAAGATTTGTCTAAAGTTGAGAAAGGGAGCAAGAAGGAACTTCATCGGCGGTATGAAGAAAGCAAGCCAAAGGTTAAGATGGAAAAGCACAAGAGTAAGGAAAAACTTGTGAAAACCAAGTTTAAAATTCCTGAGAAACTTCCTTCTCACCTACATACATATGATCCTGGAAAGACACAACATTGGATCAACATTTAAAATTCCTGAGAAACTTCCTTCTCACCTACATGCTTCCGACCACCATGAATCTTGAACGATTCCCATCAGGCTCGTGACGTTAAACAAGCGCTCATTGAAAGTAAACTGGCCTTTGAAGGCCGATGCATGTAAGGTGTAAAATAAAAATTTTACTGCGAAACATGCATGCACACATAGGTTCATGCTTTAAGACAGCATGATGTTACCTTATTTTTGGCCTGATCAGTCAGGGAGATCAGATGTCAGGCTTGAAGGGTTCAAACCCTCTAATGGTGATCCACACCACCGTTCGTCAATGATGCAAGAACCCTTTCTTGAAAGCCACCAGATGAACAGCACAGTGAGGCTTGCTATGCGCACAAGTGGTGAAGGTGGAGGCTAGGTATTCTGTTTGGAAAGGTGTAGTGAACTACCCTACAGAATGGTGCATAGATGGAGGAGAGTTGGCTAGGTTTTCTTGACCAAAACCCTAAGGTGAGGAGGCTGTATATATGCGCACACCTTGATGAGAGGAAGAGGAAATTTAATTCAAAATGAAAACCAACTTTCAAAAACCTTTGAAGTTTGCCCGTGGAACAGGGAGGATAAGGTGGAGCTGTTGCAAAACCAATTTTGCCAACAACCTCCAATCTTATCCACATGAAATTAAGTTCAAAATAATTTAAACTTAAATTCATAAACTATCATATAGTATACTTTTCATGCGCATAATTCAGCCCTAGAAGGGGTCCAAATATATTGAGTAGTTGCATTCAAAATTTGAATCAACTCACCCACTGATTCCCTCAACCACCAAATCTGAATGAAGCTTTGTTTTAAGTGATAAGATGACATCCTTATCACTTAAACTTGCGCAGTGCTCCAAAGATGCTTCTTGATCCAAGGAATATGCTCCAATAAGATCCTGTCTTATCCTTTTGTTACGAAACAACTTTTCAAAGCCAATTCAAATTCGAATTCAAACACTTGAGTTCAAATGTTCAAACATTCAAATTCACAATTCAAAATTCAAAATTTCAAATTTCAAATTTCAAAATTCAAATTCCAAATTCAAATTTCAAAATTCAAATATCAAATTTCAAATTTCAAAATTCAAATTCAAAATTCGAATTTCGAAATTCAAATTCCAAATTCAAATTTCAAAATTCAAATTTCAAATTCAAAATTCGAAATTCAAATATTTGATTATTAATTTAACTAATTAAAAATTAATTAGTAATGGCTTGGACTATCCAAGCCCACTACTAAGCTGCATGCACCACCCACCCGTTTAGGTGGGCTTCCAAAGAGCTTCTTGGGCTAACAACCATTATTAGGCCCAATACCTTTAAAGCTGGTCCATCATGACTACAAGGTGTTAGTGTGTGACCCATTAGGTCCAACTTAGCTTCTGACATAACTGGGCTTGGGCCCAACAAGCCCACAACCCAATTAATGACAACACAGAGCATTAGCAATGCTTTGTTGCCCCAGAACTAGTCAGATTAATGACTTGATCCCTATTGCACATATTTGGTTACCGTATGTATTTCCCTTCGTCTCGGTCATCTTCCCATTAACCTAGGGGAAGGAAATGTATCAACCCCTGCGGTTTAGGGTAAGCTTTATTCGAAATAGGGAATCTTCAATTTACTGACTCTAAAGGCAGATCATCTCATGATCTCTTTTACTATGCATAGATTCCCGAGTCCCTGTAAATGTCATCCCGATTTCTCCGGTTTACAGATAACCTAATCTATCACAGAGATTTGACGAATTCCTTCAGCTTATTACCCTAGCCCTGTGCCCTTTAAGGACACGCCCAACAGTATACCTATGAGTCTCCATGTTTCAGGCAGACGAGGCATACAATCAAAACATGCCTTCAAGAACACAGTCTAGGTAATAACTTCTGGTCTAAGGAAAGACATACCCAAACATAAAGAGATTACTCTAATGACACTATCTGTGAGATTTCCTCATAGAGTCTCTTTTGGGTCTGCTTAGTGCGAGCTATACTCTTATAGGTCCACCCACGACTTTAGCTAAGATATCTCCATATCTGCAGCTCATGAGGTCTTTACCTTGTATCCATATACAAGTAGATAAGTCGTACTAGTCTTTACTCGAGATCACTGATCCCCAAACTCAGTGTCTCTAAACTAGGAACATATAATTAGGAATAGACATGCAATATCCTTGAATCCTCATGATCGTGATCTCATCACAGATACTCAAGAGATATCTGTTCTATTCCAAGGGGTTTATCCACTTCGTTCATATAATATTAACAGTAATATCGAGACACAATATGAAACTGAATAAATAGTGCTTTATTTATTTATGACAAACAAAGTTCTACATCTAGTGTCCTTTATTTAATCAAAAGATTGTCTCTAGGACACCCATATGCTAACAAGCTCCCACTTGGCCTAGAGCCAATCAGACCTAAGTCGTATGCCCAAAGCCTCATAATGACTATCATGTTTTCTCTAAGAAACAGCCTTTGTCAGAGAATCGGCCAGGTTATCGTCTGTGGAACATAATCCATTTTTACATCATTCCTATCAATGATTTCTCTAATCAAATGATATCCTTAGCTGCTTCTGAAGCAGCTATGTATTCAGCCTCTGTCGTTGAATCTGCTGTTGTCTCCTGCTTGGAACTTTTCCAAGACACTGCCCCACCATTTAAGGTGAATACGAATCCTGACTGTGACTTGCAGTCATCTTTGTCACTCTGAAAGCTGGCATCAGTGAACCCTTTCACTGTTAACTCATTAACCCCACCATAGACCAGAAACGCATCCTTAGTTCTTCTTAAGTATTTAAGGATGGTTTTGACTGCCGTCCAGTGACCCTCTCCAGGGTCTGACTGGTATCTGCTCTTAATGCTTAAAGCATATGAGACATCTGGTCTCGTACATATCATGGCATACATGATGGATCCAATAGCCGAAGCGTATGGAATTCCACTCATGCGATCCTTCTCAGGCTGTGACTTAGGACACATAGCCCTTGA
This sequence comes from Gastrolobium villosum, assembly GCA_032173675.1. NCBI lineage: Eukaryota > Viridiplantae > Streptophyta > Magnoliopsida > Fabales > Fabaceae > Gastrolobium > Gastrolobium villosum. The sequence continues at coordinate 23,763 of JAVKPL010007567.1, forward strand.
TAGGTGTACCCCATGACTGACAGGAAAAACCCCTTTTCGACCCTTCCATGCTAAACATCTTTAGCATCTTGTCAACGTACGTGGATTGAGATAAACCCAGCAGCCTCTTGGATCTATCTCTATAGATCTTTATACCAAGTATAAAGGCTGCCTCTCCCAGATCCTTCATGGTAAAGTTTTCTGAAATCCACTCTTTCATTATTTTTAATGTGGGGATGTCATTTCCTATTAGCAATATGTCATCTACATAGAGCACTAGGAAGACGACATTACTCCCACTAACCTTTCTGTAAACACAAGGTTCATCCTCGTTCTTGATAAAACCGTTACTCTTAACGACTTCATCAAAACGTATATTCCAACTCCTTGATGCTTGCTTTAGCCCATATATTGACCTTTGTAGTTTGCATACCATATGCTCCTGATCTTTGATTTCAAAGCCTTCAGGTTGTGTCATGTACACTTCCTCCTTCAAGAACCCATTCAAGAAGGCGGTATTGACATCCATTTGCCAAATTTCATAGTCGTGGTATGCTGCTATTGCAAGCATGATCCTAATAGATTTGATCATGGCAACTGGTGAGAAAGTTTCATCATAGTCAACTCCTTGTCTTTGACGATACCCTTTCGCCACCACCCTAGCTTTGTAGGTCTGAACGTTGCCATCTGCATCAGTCTTTCTTTTAAAGACCCATTTATTACTGATAGGAACTATTCCTTGTGGTTTAGGAACCAAGGTCCATACCTTGTTCTGATACATCGAATCCATTTCAGATTCCATGGCTTCAAGCCATCTTGAGGAGTCAACATCTTTGACCGCCTATTCGTAGTTACTTGGTTCATCATCCTCAACAGTTTGCTGATTCTTAATCACAAACCCGTACCTCTCAGGTGGATGGATGACCCTCGTAGATCTACGGAGTTGTGTGTTTACTTCTCCATTGGAGAACGTCGCCTGCGGCGCAGACTCGGGTTCCTCAATCTGTTCTTGTGGATCTTGCACTTCTTCAAGATCAATCTTACTCCCACTGCCTCCTTGAGAGATCAAATCCTTCTCAAGGAACTCAGCATTCTTTGACACAAACACTTTGTGTTCTTCCATGGAGTAGAAGTAGTATCCCTTAGTACCTTTAGGATACCCCACAAATAGACATTTAGTACTCTTAGCACTAAGCTTGTCTGATGTCAACGCTTTGACATAAGCTGGCGATCCCCATACCCTGAGGTAACTCAGGTTGGGTCTCTTACCACTCCATATCTCATATGGTGTGGTCTGAACAGATTTAGACGATACCCTATTTAGAAGGTATGCCGCTGTGTCTAAGGCATATCCCCAAAACGATTTTGGAAGTTGAGTCTCACTCATCATAGACCTAACCATGTCTAACAAGGTCCTGTTTCTCCTTTCGGAGACACCGTTTTGGTGTGGTGTGTAAGGAGCGGTAAGTTGTGAGAGAATTCCATTTTCTCTCAGATAACCCTGAAACTCGTGGCTCAAATATTCACCACCACGATCTGATCCTAATGTCTTAATCATCTTGCCACGTTGTTTCTCCACATCATTCCTAAACTCTTTGAACTTTTCAAAAGCTTCAGATTTATATCTCATTAGGTATATATACCCAAATCTTGATTTGTCATCTGTAAAGGTAATGAAATAAGAATATCCACCTCTAGCCTCAACAGACATTGGGCCACATACATCAGTATGAATGAGTTCTAATAACTCACTAGCCTTATGACTCTCAAGCCCTTTGGGCTTTTGTCGAATCATTTTCCCAGCTAGACAAGATTCACACTGTCCATAGGATTCCAAATCCATGGAGTCCAGGTATCCATCTCTATGCATCCTAGACAATCTTGTTTCATTTATGTGCCCTAGTCTACAGTGCCAAAGATAAGATTGATTATCCGTCCTAGGTCGTTTCACATCTATATTGAGCACTTCATTTCCCATTTCCAACACATACAATCCATTTATTAAAGAAGCAGTACCGTAAACCATATCATTCAAAATGATAGAAAAAGTACCATCCCTAATACTGAAAGTATAACCATCTTGTTCTAAACAAGAAATTGAAATAATGTTTCTAGAAATATGCGGAACATAAAGACAATTATTCAAATGCAATAAAAGGCCCGTAGGCAAAATAAGGTCGGCATCTCCAACTGAATGAGCAGCAACTCTTGCTCCATTACCAACGCGGAGATCCACCTCGTTTCTATCCAATCTCCTTGGGCTCCTAAGTACCTGCAACATATTGCAGATATGAGAACCGCATCCGGTATCCAATACCCATCAGGATGGATTAGCATAAGAATAATTTATCTCAATCATGAAAATACCTGAGGCAGAAGCATCACCATGCTTCTTGTCCTTCACATTGTTCAGGTAGTCTGGAAAATTCCTCTTCCAGTGGCCTTTCTTGCCACAATGGAAGCACTCAGCATCACCCTTGTCCTTAGGTGCCTTCTTACCCTTCTTCTTGCCCTTCTTCTTCTTGGATTTTCCTTTGGGCTTAAGGTCACCTTTTGCAGGCTCCTTACCCTTTCCCTTGGCCTTGCTAGGCCCACCAATCAAAAGAGCCCGTGTCCTATCCTTCTTGATAGACACTTCAGCTGTTGTTAACATGCTTAACAACTCAGGCAAGCTCACTTGCATCCCATGCATATTGTAATTCATGATGAATTGACTGAAGGAAGGTGGAAGTGAGGTGAGGACTAAGTCATTACTTAGCTCGGCATCCATGATGAAGCCTAGGTTTCCTAGCTTCTCAATCAGCCCGATCATCTTGAGAACATGGCTGCCAACAGACATGCTCTCAGTCATCCTACAAGAGAACAGTTCTCTTGAGGCCTCATACCTCTCATGCCTGCCTTTAATATCATACAACTCCTTGAGATGTACGATAATAGAGGGAGCATCCATATGATCATGCTGCTTTTGCAGTTCAGGCGACATGGATGCCAACATGATGCATACTGCCATCACATTGTCATCCAAGTGCTGTTGGTGGGTTACGAAATCAAATTCCGCAAACCCTTCTTCCCCTTCCCGTGGAGCTACGAGTATTACAGCATCTAAAACGTAGGCAATCTTTTCGACCCTTAGAACTATTCTTAGGTTCCGATACCAGTCCATAAGATTTGAACCGGTCAGTTTATTCGTATCGAGTATTGAATGCAGTGACAGTGGATTAGTCATACTATAAGCTGAAAAGGATGTAAAGATAGTTTTAGTTAATATACGGTTATGTAGTTAAAAGCAAATTATTAAAGACTTGAAATAATTTGCCCCTCCCACTATTTTATCTAAGTCAATGACCCTTCCTTTTGACTTAGGGTTAATCTACTTTAGATTTTACCTTAGTGGGATTAAGAGTGCGATTATTTATTTTAATCTCCATCTGAGACCGCAAGATTAATTTAAATAATGGGTTGATCTTTATCAACAGTATCTCATACCCTCTCTTAACATTAGGTTGGCAACTCTTTGTCACTTAGTGGTGCATCTCATGCAACCAACCTAGCAGCATTACCCTAAGCACATAAGTCCGGCTGTGCCTGCAACTTATGTCTTAGTTAAGCATTAAACCAGCACCCTAAGTGTCTTACACTTCAAACACTACTCTAGCTCAACGAAATAGTGGGTCCCAACTGAGTTGTGGAGCACCACTATGTAGAAGAGTTTTGAGTAGCATTGGTGGTGGGAGGTAATCATATGCTTAATTATTTATTCCTTTTAAGGGTTCCTTTTATTTTAGGGTTAATTAGGTCCCATCAAACGCATATTGTAAGTTATCATGCTAGTCGTTACCTATGTCAAACATCTATCGGTAAACACAAGTCACTATTGGACAAACATAATAACCATACAAAACGCGGTTTGCCCAATTCATGCATACTAGACGTTTTAATCATACATGCATATAAACAGTTTATATTGAGATAGCCATGGTGCTCGCGCTTTTGTCCTTTTTGCTTCTTTAAGCAACGGCCGCTTGTCGTCTATACGCCACTAGCCTATTTCTCTAATTACAAATAATTAAAGAAACTCCATAACATTTTTGGAGGGACAAAATTACAAAATTTAAATTACAAATACACTTGTAAATTAAAAGGCGCGATTACACATTAATTTAAAATTCAAAATTCAAATCCGGGCACCATGACCATCCCCTTCCTGTTTGTACCTGAAAAGTTCAAAACTTGCAAACACAAACATTATATTATCACATAATATTTTCACATATATTTTGACATTTAACATTTAAACATCAAAATAACATCAAGATTCATAATCTTAAATTTCTCATTGGCCGAATTTAAAAACAATTTTAATTCAAATTTTGTTAATTCTTTCTTAAAGAAAACAAAATTAAACCATGCATGTAGCCATAAACTCCTTAATGGCCGAATCATATAGGTGACTATATGATAAATTTTGTCACAAAATTTCACGCATATAAACATGACACAATTCATGGAGAAAAATAAGAAATCATTCAAGGTACTCTTAGTACCCTCCATGGCCGAATCTACCCTTTCAAAAAGGGTGTTCCTTTTAAAACTTTCATAAAGAAAAAGAAACTAAACCATGATGCATAATGTTTTATGAACACAGAATCAAATTTACATGTTCATAAAAACAAAAACTTTAACACTTTAAAGGATTTGGGATTCAAAATCCATATGCATAATTTAAACATTAGCCCTTTAAAGATTTTTGACCGTGAAAAACTCCTTTCACAAACAAGGTACCATCACCCGTCGATGGTAAAGCAACCAGGCTCTGATACCACTTGAAAGTAAACTGGCCTTTGAAGGCCGATGCATGTAAGGTGTAAAAAAAAATTTTATTGCGGAACATACATGCACACATAGGTTCATGCTTTAAGACAGCATGATGTTACCTTGTTTTTGGCCTGATCAGTCAGGGAGATCAGATGTCAGGCTTGAAGGGTTCAAACCCTCTAATGGTAATCCACACCACCGTTCGTCAATGATGCAAGAAACCTTTCTTGAAAGCCACCAGATGAACACCACAGTGAGGCTTGTTATGCGCACAAGTGGTGAAGGTGGAGGCTAGGTATTCTGTTTGGAAAGGTGTAGTGAACTACCCTACAGAATGGTGCATAGATGGAGGAGAGTTGGCTAGGTTTTCTTGACCAAAAACCTAAGGTGAGGAGGCTGTATATATGCGCACACCTTGATGAGAGAAAGAGGAAATTTAATTCATTCAAAATGAAAACCAACTTTCAAAAACCTTTGAAGTTTGTGCATGGAACAGGGAGGATAAGGTGAAGCTGTTGCAAAACCAATTTTGCCAACAACCTCCAATCTTATCCACATGAAATTAAGTTCAAAATAATTTAAAATTAAATTCATAAACTATCATATAGTATACTTTTCGTGCGCATAATTCAGCCCTAGAAGGGGTCCAAATATATTGAGTAGTTGCATTCAAAATTTGAATCAACTCACCCACTGATTCCCTCAACCACCAAATCTGAATGGAGCTTTGTTTTAAGTGATAAGATGACATCCTTATCACTTAAACTTGCGCACCAAACAGCCCAAGGAAGTGCTCCAAAGATGCTTCTTGATCCAAGGAATATGCTCCAATAAGATCCTGTCTTATCCTTTTGTTATGAAACAACTTTTCAAAGCCAATTCAAATTCGAATTCAAACACTTGAGTTCAAATGTTCAACTTCTTGGGCTAACAACCATTATTAGGCCCAATACCTTAAAGCTAGTCCATCATGACTACAAGGTGTTAGTGTGTGACCCATTAGGTCCAACTTAGCTTCTGACATAACTGGGCTTGGGCCCAACAAGCCCACAACCCAATTAATGACAACACAGAGCACTAGCAATGCTTTGTTGCCCCAAAACTAGTCAGATTAATGACTTGATCATCCTATTGCATATATTTGGTTACCGTTTGTATTTCCCTTCGTCTCGGTCATCTTCCCATTCAGACGAGGTATACAATCAAAACATGCCTTCAAGAACACAGATCTTAGGTAATAACTTCTGGTCTAAGGAAAGGCATACCCAAAAATAAAGAGATTACTCTAATGACACTATCTGTGACATTTCCTCATAGAGTCTCTTTTGGGTCTGCTCAGTGCGAGCTATACTCTTATAGGTCCACCCACGACTTTAGCTAAGATATCTCCATATCTGCAGCTCATGAGGTCTTTACCTTGTATCCATATACAAGTAGATAAGTCATACTAGTCTTTACTCGAGATCACTGATCCCCAAACTCAGTGTCTCTAAACTAGGAACATATAATTAGGAATAGACATGCAATATCCTTGAATCCTCATGATCGTGATCTCATCACAGATACTCAAGAGATATCTGTTCTATTCCAAGGGGTTTATCCAGTTCGTTCATATAATATTAACAGTAATATCGAGACACAATATGAAATTGAAAAAATAGTGCTTTATTTATTTGCGACAAAC